>CACRXK020001011.1:0-28276 GCA_902702795.2 Paramuricea clavata | reverse complement strand
TTCCTCAGAGTGAGGAACCTTGTCCTCAGTGTGTGGAAGCTCAGAGTGACGACTCTTATCCTCAGATTGAGGAACCTTTTCCTGAGTGTGAGGAACCTGCCTCCAGAGTGAGGAACCTTGTCCTCAGAGTGAGGAACCTTGTCCTCAGAGTGAGAAGCCTTCTCCTCAGTGTGAGGACCTTTTCCTCAGAGTGAGCAAACTTCTCCTCAGAGCAAGGAACTTTGTCCTCAGTCTGAAGAACCTGCCTTCGGAGGAAGGAACCTTGTCCGCAGAGTGAGCAACCTTGTCCTCAGAGTGAGGACACTATCCTCAGGGTGAGGAACCTTGTCCTCAGAGTGAGGAACTTTGTCCTAAGAGTTAGCAACCTTGTTCTCAAAGTGAGGAACCTTGTTCTCAGTGTGAGGAACCATGTCCTCAGAGTGAGGAGCCTTATCCTCATAGTGAGGAGCCTTGTTCTCAGTGTGAGGAACGTTTTCCTCAGAGTGAGGAACCTTGTCCTCAGTGTGTGGAAGCTCAGAGTGACGACTCTTATCCTCAGATTGAGGAACCTTTTCCTGAGTGTGAGGAACCTGCCTCCAGAGTGAGGAACCTTGTCCTCAGAGTGAGGAACCTTGTCCTCAGAGTGAGAAGCCTTCTCCTCAGTGTGAGGACCTTTTCCTCAGAGTGAGCAAACTTCTCCTCAGAGCAAGGAACTTTGTCCTCAGTCTGAAGAACCTGCCTTCGGAGGAAGGAACCTTGTCCGCAGAGTGAGCAACCTTGTCCTCAGAGTGAGGACACTATCCTCAGGGTGAGGAACCTTGTCCTCAGAGTGAGGAACTTTGTCCTAAGAGTTAGCAACCTTGTTCTCAAAGTGAGGAACCTTGTTCTCAGTGTGAGGAACCATGTCCTCAGAGTGAGGAGCCTTATCCTCATAGTGAGGAGCCTTGTTCTCAGTGTGAGGAACGTTTTCCTCAGAGTGAGGAACCTTGTCCTCAGTGTGTGGAAGCTCAGAGTGAGCACTCTTATCCTCAGATTGAGGAACCTTTTCCTGAGTGTGAGGAACCTGCCTCCAGAGTGAGGAACCTTGTCCTCAGAGTGAGGAACCTTGTCCTCAGAGTGAGGAGCCTTCTCCTCAGTGTGCGGACCTTTTCCTCAGAGTGAGCAAACTTCTCCTCAGAGCAAGGAACCTTGTCCTCAGTCTGAAGAACCTGCCTTCGGAGGAAGGAACCTTGTCCGCAGAGTGAGCAACCTTGTCCTCAGAGTGAGGACACTATCCTCAGTGTGAGGAACCTTGTCCTCAGAGTGAGGAACTTTGTCCTAAGAGTTAGCAACCTTGTTCTCAGTGTGAGGAACCATGTCCTCAGTGTGAGGAACCTTGTCCTCAGATTGTGGAACCCTTGTTCTCAGAGTGAAGACCCTTGTTCTCAGAGTGAGGAACCTCGTTTTCTGAGTGAGGAACCTTGTCCTTAGTGTGAGGAACCTTGTCCTCAGTGTGATAAACCTTGTTCTCAGAGTGAGGAACCTTGTCCTCAGTGTGAGGAACCTTGTCCTCAGTGTGAAGAACCTTGTCCACAGAGTGAGGAACCTTGTCCGCAGAGTGAGGAACCTTGTCCTCATAATGAGGAACCTTGTTCTCAGTGTGAGGAACCTTGTCCTCAGTGTGAAGCACCTCGCTCTCAGAGTGAGGAACCTTGTCCTCACAGTGAAGAACCTTGTCCTCAGATTGAGGAAACTGCTTTCAGAGTGAGGAAACTTGTCCTCAGTCTGAGGAACTTGCCTTCAGAGGACGCAACCTTGTCCGCAGAGTGAGGAACATTGTCCTCAGAGTGAAGAACCTTGTCCTCAGAGTGAGTAACCTTGTCCTCAGAGTGAGGATTCTTGTCCTCAGTGGGAGGAATATGCCTTCAGGGTGAGGAACCTTGTCCTCAGAGTGAGGAACCTTGTCCTCAGAGTGAGAAACCTAGTCCTCAGAGTGAGGAATCTTGTCCTCAGAGTGAGGAACCTTGTCGTCAGAGTGAGGAACCTTGTCCTCAGAGAGACGAACCTTGTCCTGAGTGTGAGGAAGCTCAGAGTGAGGACTCTTATCCTCAGATAGAGGAACCTTGTCCTCAGTGTGAGGAACCTGCCTTCAGAGTGAAGAACCTTGTCCTCAGAGTGAGGAACCTTGTCCTCAGAGTGAAGAACATTGTCTTCAGAGTGAGGAAGCTCAGATTGAGGACTCTTACCCTCAGATTGAGGAACCTTGTCCTCAGTGTGAGGAACCTGCCTCCAGAGTGAGGAACCTTGTCCTCAGAGAGAGGAACCTTGTCCTCAGAGTGAAGAAGATTGTCCTCAGAGTGAGGAACCTTGTTCTCAGAGTGAGGAATCTTGTCCTCAGATTGGGAAACATGTCGACAGAGTGAGGAACCTTGTCCTCAGAGAGACGAACCTTGTCCTCAGAGTGAGGACTCTTATCCTCAGAGTGAGGACTCTTATCCTCAGATTGAGGAACCTTGCGCACAGTGTGAGGAACCTGCTTTCAGAGTGAGGAACCTTGTCCTCAGAGTGAGGAACCTTGTCCTCAGGGTGAGGAATTTTGTCCTCAGTGTGAGAAACATCGTCCCCAGAGTGAGGTACCTTGTCCTCAGTGTGAAGAACCTTTTCCTCAGAGTGAAGAACCTTGTCCTCAGAGTGAGGAACCTACTCCTCAGAGTGAGGAACCTTCTTCTCAGGGTGCGGAACCTTGTCTTCAGTGTGAAGAACCTTGTCCTTAGAGTGAGGAACCTTGCCCTCAGATTGAGGAACCTGACTTCAGAGTCAGGCCCCTTGTCCTCAGAGTGAGAAACCTTGTCCTCAGGGTGAGGGACCTTGTTCTCAGAGTGAGGAACCTTCTCCTTAGTGTGAGGAACCTTGTCCTCTGAGTGAGGAACCTTTTCCTCACAGCGAGGAACCTTGTCCTCAGTCAGAGGAACCTTGTTCTCCGAGTGAGGAATCTTGTCCTCAGTGTGAGGAACCTCGTCCCCAGAGTGAGGTACATTGTCCTCACACTGAGGAACTTTGCCCTCAGAGTGAGGAACCTTGCCCTCAGAGTGAGCAACCTTGTTTTTCAGAATGAGGAACTTTGTCCTCAGTTGAGGAGCCTTGTCCTCAGAGTGATGAACCTTCTCCTCAGAGTGAGCAACCTTGTCCCCTGAGTGAGGAGCCTTATCCTCATAGTGAGGAGCCTTGTCTTCAGTGTGAGGAACGTTTTCCTCAGAGTGAGGAACCTTGTTCTCAGTGTGTGGAAGCTCAGAGTGAGGACTCTTATCCTTAGAATGAGGAACCTTGTCCTCAGTGTGAGGAACCTGCCTCCAGAGTGAGGAACCTTGTCCTCACAGTGAGGAACCTTGTCCTCAGAGTGAGGAGCTTTCTCCTCAGTGTGAGGAACCTTTTCCTCAGAGTGAGGAAACTTCTCCTCAGAGCAAGGAACCTTCTCCTCAGTCTGAGGAACCTGTCTTCAGAGGAAGGAACCTTGTCCGCAGAGTGAGGACACTATCCTCAGTGTGAGGAACCTTGTCCTCAGAGTGAGGAACTTTGTCCTAAGAGTTAGCAACCTTGTTCTCAAAGCGAGGAACCTTGTTCTCAGTGTGAGGAACCATGTCCTCAGTGTGAGGAACCTTGTCCCGAGATTGTGGAACCTTTGTTCTCAGAGTGAAGACCCTTGTTCTCAGAGTGAGGAACCTTGTTTTCAGAGTGACGAACTTTGTCCTTAGTGTGAGGAACTTTGTCCTCAGTGTGAGGAACCTTGTTCTCAGAGTGAGGAACCTTGTCCTCCGTGTGAGGAACCTTGTCTTCAGTGTGAAGAACCTTGTCCACAGAGTGAGGAACCTTGTCCGCAGAGTGAGGAACATTGTCCTCATAATGAGGAACCTTGTTCTCAGTGTGAGGAACATTGTCCCCAGTGTGAAGCGCCTCGCTCTCAGAGTGAGGAACCTTGTCCTAACAGTTAAGAACCTTGTCCTCAGATTGAGGAAACTGCTTTCAGAGTGAGGAAACTTGTCCTCAGTCTGAGGAACCTGCCTTCAGAGGACGGAACCTTGCCCGCAGAGTGAGGAACATTGTCCTCAGAGTGAAGAACCTTGTCCTCACAGTGAAGAAACTTGTCCTCAGTGTGAGAAACCTTGCCCTCAGAGTGAAGAACCTTGTCCTCAGAATTAGCAACCTTGTTCTCAAAGTGAGGAACGTTTTTCTCAGGGTGAGGAACCATGTCCTCAGTGTGAGGAAACTTCTCCTCATATTGTGGAACCCTTGTTCTCAGAGTGAGGAATCTTGTTCTCAGAGTGAGCAAACTTGTTCTCAGAGTGAGGAAGCTTGTTTTCAGAATGAGGAACCTTTTCCTCAGAGTGATGAACCTTGTCCTCACAGTCAGGAACCTGTCTTCAGAGCGAGAAACCTTGTCCTCAGAGTGAGGACCCTTGTCCTCAGAGTGAGGAACATTGTCCTCAGATTCAGGAACCTTGTTCTCAGGGTGAGGAACCTTTATTTTTAGAGTGAGGAACCTTGTCCATGGTGTGAGGAGCCTTGACCTCAGAGTGAGGAACCTTGTCCTCAGAGCGAGGAACCTTTTCCTCAGTGTTCGGACGTTTTCCTCAGGGTGAGAAACCTTGTCCTCAGAGTGGGGAACCTGACTTCAGAGTGAGGAACCTTGACCTCAGAGTGAGCAAACCTGTCCTCAGAATGAGGAACCTTGTCTTCAGAGTGAGAAACCTTGTCCTCACAGTGAAGAACTTTGTCCTCAGATTGAGGAACCTGATTGCAGAGTGAGGAAGCTTGTCCTCAGTCTGAGGAACCTGTCTTCAGAGGACGGGACCTTGCCCGCAGAGTGAGGAACCTTGTCCTCAGAGTGAAGAAACTTGTCCTCAGAGTGAGGAAAGTTGTGCTCAGTGTGAGAAACCTTGCCCTCAGAGTGAAGAACCTTGTCCTCACAATTAGCAACCTTGTTCTCAAAGTGAGGAACCATTTTCTCAGGGAGAGGAGCCATGTCCTCAGTGTGAGGAACCTTGTCCTCATATTGTGGAACCCTTGTTCTCAGAGTGAGGAACCTTGTTCTCAGAGTGAAGAAACTTGTTCTCAGAGTGAGGAACCTTGTTTTCAGAATGAGGAACCTTGTCCTCAGAGTGATGAACCTTGTCCTCAGAGTCAGGAACCTGTCTTCAGAGTGAGGAACCTTGTCCTCAGAGTGAGGACCCTTGTCCTCAGAGTGAGGAACATTGTCCTCAGATTGAGGAACCTTGTTCTCAGGGTGAGGAACCTTGTTTTTAGAGTGAGGAACCTTTTTCTTAGTGTGGGGAGCCTTGACCTCAGGGTGAGAAACCTTGTCCTCAGAGCGAGGAGCCTTGTCCTCAGTGTTCGGACGTTTTCTTCCGGGTGAGGAAGCTTGTCCTCAGAGTGGGGAACCTGACTTCAGAGTGAGGAACCTTGTCCTCAGAGTGAGCAACCCTGTCCTCAGAGTAAGGAACCTTGCCTTCAGAGTGAGAAACCTTGTCCTCAGTGTGAGGAACCTAGTCCTCAGAGTATTGAACCTTGTCCTCAGAATGAGGAACCTTGACCTCAGAGTGAGGAACTTTGTCCTCAGAGCGAGGAGCCTTGTGCTCAGTGTGAGGACATTTTCCTCAGGGTGAGGAACCTTGTCCTCAGATTGGGGAACCTGACTTCAGAGTGAGGAACCTTGTCCTCAGAGTGAGCAACCCTGTCCTCAGAGTGAGGAACCTTGTTTTAAGAGTGAGGAACCTTGTCCTCAGAGTGAGGAACCTTGTCCTCAGAGTGAGAAACCTTGTTCTCAAAGTGAGGAACCTTGTTCTCAGTGTGAAGAACCATGTTCTCAGTGTGAGGAATCTTGTCCGCAGATTGTGGAACCCTTGTTCTCAGAGAGAGGAACCTTCTTTTCAAATGAGGAACCTTGCCCTTAGTGTGAGGAACCTTGTCCTCAGTGTGAGGAACCTTGTTCTTAGAGTGAGAAACCTTGTCCTCAGTGTGACAAACCTTGTCTTCAGTGTGAAGAACCTTGTCCTCTGAGTGAGGAACCTTGTCCTCACAGTGAAGAACTTTGTCCTCAGATTGAGGAACCTGCTTTCAGAGATAGGAAACTTGTCCTCAGTCTGAGGAACCTGCCTTCAGAGGACGGAACCTTGCCCGCAGAGTGAGAAACCTTGTCCTCAGAGTGAAGAACCTTGTCCTCAGAGTGAGGAAAGTTGTGCTAAGTGTGAGAAACCTTGCCCTCAGAGTGAAGAACCTTGTCCTCAGAATTAGCAACCTTGTTCTCAAAGTGAGGAACCATTTTCTCAGGGAGAGGAACCATGTCCTCAGTGTGAGGAACCTTGTCCTCATATTGTGGAACCTTTGTTCTCAGAGTGAGGAACCTTGTTCTCAGAGTGAGGAAACTTGTTCTCAGAGTGAGGAACCTTGTTTTCAGAATGAGGAACCTTGTCCTCACGGTGAGGAACCTTGTCCTCAGAGCGAGGAGTCTTGTGCTCAGTGTGAGGACGTCTCTCTCAGGGTGAGGAATCTTGTCCTCAGATAGGGGAACCTGATTTCAAAGTGTGGATCCTTGTCCTCAGAGTGAGCAACCCTGTCCTCAGAGTGAGGAACCTTGTTTTCAGAGTGAGGAACCTTGTCCTCAGAGTCAAGAACCTTGTCCTCAGAGTGAGGAAACGTGTACTCAGTGTGAGGAACCTTGCCCTGAGAGTGAGGAACCTTGTCCTCAGAGTGAGAAACCTTGTTCTCAAAGTGAGGAACTTTGTTCTCAGTGTGAAGAACCATGTTCTCAGTGTGAGGAATCTTGTCCGCAGATTGTGGAACCCTTGTTCTCAGAGTGAGGAATCTTGCTCTCAGAGTGAGGAACCTTCTTTTCAAATGAGGAACCTTGCCCTTAGTGTGAGGAACCTTGTCCTCAGCGCGAGGAAACTTGTTCTCAGAGTGAGGAACCTTGTCCTCAGTGTGACGAACCTTGTCTTCAGTGTGAAGAACCTTGTCCTCTGAGTGAGGAACCTTGTCCTCAGTGTGAGGAACCTTGTCCTCCGAGTGAGGAACCTTGTCCTCATAATGAGGAACCTTGTTCTCAGTGTGAGGAATCTTGTCCGCAGATTGTGGAACCCTTGTTCTCATAGTGAGGAATCTTGTTCTCAGAGTGAGGAACCTTGTCCTCAGTGTGAGGAACCTTGTCCTCAGAGTGAGGAACCTAGTCCTCAGAGTGAGGAACGTTCTCCTCAGAGTGAGGAACCTTATTCTCAGAGTGAGGAACATGACTTCAGAGTGAGTAACTTTGTCCTCAGTGTGAGGAACTTGTCCTCTGAGTGAGGAACCTTGTCTTCAGAGTGAGGAACCTTCTCCTCAGTGTGAGAAAACTTGTCCTCATAGTAAAAACCTTGTCTTCAGAGTGACGAACCTTGTCCTCAGAGAGAGGAACCTTGTCCTCAGAGTGAGGAACCTTGTTTTTAGAGTGAGGAACCTTGTTGTCACAGTGATGTACCTTGTCCTGAGAGTGAGGAACCTTGTCCTCAGAGTGAGGAACCTTTTCCCCAGAGTGAGAAACCTTGTCCTCATAGTGAAAACCTTGTCTTCAGAGTGACGAACCTTGTCCTCAGAGAGAGGAACCTTGTCCTCAGAGTGAGGAACCTTGTTTTTACAGTGAGGAACCTTGTTGTCAGAGAGATGTTCCTTGTCCTGAGAGTGAGGAACCCTGTCCTCGGAGTGAGGAACCTTTTCCTCAGAGTGAGGAACCTTGTCCTCAGTGTCAGGAACCTGGTCCTCAGAGTGAGAAACCTTGTCCTCATAGTGAAAACCTTGTCTTCAGAGTGACGAACCTTGTCGTCAGAGAGAGGAACCTTGCCCTCAGAGTGAGGAACCTTGTTTTTAGAGTGAGGAACCTTGTTGTCAGAGTGATGTACCTTGTCCTAAGAGTGAGGAACCTTGTCCTCAGACTGAGGAACCTTTTCCTCAGAGAGAGGAACCTTGTCCTCAGAGTGAGGAACCTTTTCTTCAGTGTGAGGAGCCTTGTCCTCAGAGTGAGGAACCTTGTTGTCAGAGTGAGCAACCTTATCCTCAGTGTGACCAACCTTGTCCTCAGAGTGAGGCACCTTGTCGTCAGAGTGAGGAACCTTGTCCTCAGAGACGAACCTTGTCCTCAGAGTGAGGACTCTTATCCTCAGAGTGAGGACTCTTATCCTCAGATTGAGGAACCTTGCCCACAGTGTGAGGAACCTGCTTTCAGAATGAGGAACCTTGTCCTCAGAGTGAGGAACCTGGTACTCAGGGTGAGTAACTTTGTCCTCAGTGTGAGGAACCTCGTTCCCAGAGTGAGGTACCTTGTTCTCAGTGTGAGGAATCTTTTCCTCAAAGTGGAGAACCTTGTCTTCAGAGTGAGGAACCTAGTCCTCAGAGAGAGGAACCTTCTTCTCAGAGTGCGGAACCTTGTCCTCAGTGTGAAGAACCTTGTCCTTAGAGTGAGCAACCTTGCCCTCAGATTGAGGAAGCTGACTTCAGAGCCAGGCCCCTTGTCCTCAGAGTGAGAAACCTTGTCCTCAGGGTGAGGGACCTTGTTCTCAGAGTGAGGAACCTTGTCCTTAGTGTGAGGAACCTTGTCCTCAGAGTGAGGAACCTTGTCCTCAGAGCGAGGAACCTTGTGCTCAGTCTGAGGAACCTTGTTCTCAGAGTGAGGAATCTTGTCCTCTGTGTGAGGAACCTCATCCCCAGAGTGAGGTACCTTGTCCTCAGACTGAGAAACTTTGGCCTCAGAGTGAGGAACCTTGTCCTCAGAGTGAGCAACCTTGTCGTCAGAATGAGGAACTTTGTCCTCAGTTGAGGAGCCTTGTCCTCAGAGTGATGAACCTTCTCCTCAGAGTGAGCAACCTTGTCCTCAGAGTGAGGAGCCTTGTCCTCATAGTGAGGAGCCTTGTCCTCAGTGTGAGGAACGTTTTCCTCAGAGTGAGGAACCTTGTACTCAGTGTGTGGAAGCTCAGAGTGAGGATTCCTATCCTGAGCTTGAGGAACCTTGTCCTCAGTGTGAGAACCTGCCTCCAGAGTGAGGAACCTTGTCCTCAGAGTGAAGAACATTGTCCTCAGAGTGAGGAGCCTTGTTCTCAGTGTGAGGAACCTTTTCCTCAGAGTGAGGAAACTTCTCCTCAGAGCGAGGAACCTTGTCCTCAGTCTGAGGAACCTGCCTTCAGAGGAAATATATTTTAGTCTTTAAACGTTATAATTTTGTCTTTTCGAAAAAGCTTACATTTTGTTTACGCCTCCATCTTGTCTTCTCCCATCTCCTCCTTTATCCCACAGCATCCCTCAATGTATCTACTGTCCGTGACTAATCCTAAGTGTCCTTATTAATCCTAACTTATACTGTTCAACCTAATATAAGTAATAATAATAAAGTATATCGGTTCATCATCCCCATGTTTATATCAGTTTTCATGAATAGTTTCATGATACGTATCTAAATGTATCTTGGATTGGGGGTCTTTTTCCGCTCGCTACGTCTCGGTGTTGGTGCAGTTTCTCCGCTTTTCTCAATCCCGAGATCTTCCGCCACGTCTCCTTCATCTCCTACTGGCCACTGAACATCTTCGACTTCGATATAGTTTTGTTCTATAAATGGTTTGACGTCATCTGGGTGACGGCACAACAAAAACCCGTTTTCTTGATGTTCGACAATGAGTTTGTTTCCTTCGTCATTGATGTCGATGATTTTGAATGGTTCACCGAGGAAAACGGGATCAAACTTCCTCGATTTTTGGTAATTTCTAACACGAACCTTGTCACCAATGTTGAAATTTGATTTCTTCCTGTATTTAGAAGAGTTTATTTTTTCTTCGTTATCAATTTTCTTTTGTTTGTCTGCTTCCCTAGCTCTTCTTACGTCTTCTTCGGTTGCGTATGTTCTCGGAAAGTCGTATCGCTGTCCATCTTGGAACATCATGGCTGCTGGAGGGATACCCGTTGCTGGGTGAGGTGTATGTCTATAGTTGTTTAGTGTTCTCTCCAATGTTTCTTTTTCAGGAGCCCTGGTTTGATATGCGATTTTCATGGCCTTTCCCAAAGGACGCATAAACGTTTCGACTGGATTGGAGGATGGGTGAAGTGGTGGAGCCTTCTGTAATTTGATGGACTTGCTCGTTGCGAAGTCCTTCATTTGAACACTGTTGAAGGGAGGCCCGTTATCGGAAAGTTGGACCTCGGGGTTTCCGTACGTTGCATAAATTTCGCTGAGAGCTGGTAAAACTTTGTCTGCCTTTGTCGATGTAACCAGTTTCGCTGCTGGAAATCGTGATGCTAAGTCTTGTACGACGACCACGTGTTTGGATGTTGGCATCGGGCCAAATAGGTCGACTGATACAGTATCCCAGCATATCTCAGGAACCCGGTGTGGTTTGATGGGTTCTTTTGTCTTTTTGTCGATGAACATACTGCAGTGGTTGCATGATTTGACGAATTCTTCTATTTTCTTACTCATATTGTGGAAGAAAAAATTATATCTGAGTCGTCGTTCAAGTCCACTTTGGCCAGGGTGAGCTCCTCTGTGTGCCAGTCGGATGGCTGTATCTTGGAGGTTACTTGGAAGTACGATCTTTTCGCCTTTCAGAATAATACCATTTGCGGTCATCGTAAGCTCTGGAAGTACTTTCTGGAAACGTTGGATTTCTTTCGACTCTGTTTTTTCAATCCAGGTTAACCCCTGGTTGACAAGTGTTGCAATCTTTTTGAGGGTTGGATCGTTCTGGGTAGCTTGTGCGATAGTTCCAATACCCATGCAGTCTATGATCGGGGTGGTGTGAAGCATATACAGTAGGTTGTTGAGGTCGTCGGCTTCTTGCCGTTCCTCGCGCGTCAGCTTCTCGATGGGTTTTGCATGTCGTGAGAGGTAGTCGGATTGGTTGATTTTCCCACGCTGATATGTCACGGTAAAACGTATGTCTTGGTGGCGGAGCTTGATTCTTTCAGCTCGGATGGACCCTTGGCGCTTTCCATTGAAAATCGAGCAGAGAGGTTGGTGATCCGTTATCACTTGGATCTTGGTAGGGGAACCCACGATATACTGTCGAAATCTTCACAAAGCAAAATCGATTGCGAGTGCCTCCAAGTCAATTTGCGGATATCTTTGCTTTGCTGCGTTGGTCGTTCTCGATGCTATCGCCACTGGTCGTGCGTTCTCGATGCTGTCTCCTTGTGCTAACATCGCCCCGAGCCCTGTCTGGTGTGCATCCGTAAATAGAAACGTTTGTGTACTCATCTCGAAGTATTGAAGCAGCGTGTTTTGCTTGAATCTCGCAATCAGGACTTCGTAGGCTGTTTGGTATTCTGTGTTCCACACGAATCTGGCGTGTTTCTTCGTTAATTCTCTCAGTTTAGCCGCTAACTGAGCGAAGTTGGGGATGAAATCTGAGTTAGACTGCATCATACACAGGAAACTGGTCAACTCTTCCTTGGATTGTGGTGGTGTCATATGGTCAAGAGCTTCAACTTTGGCAGGATCGGGTCGTACGCCGTCTGATCCAATACGTAGGCCCCAGAATCCGATTTCTGGTACTCCGAACGTGCACTTATCCGGGTTTAGTGTAATACCGGCGTTTGATATGGCGTTCATGACGGCTTCGATTGCTTCGTTGTGTTCTGCGTTTGTTGTGGTTGCCACGATTAGGTCATCATGGATAAGGTGTGCTTGGGGGATGTTTGCAAACAAAGGTTGAAGAGCCATATTAAGTTCTCCTTGTGCAGGCTTTACTCCCATGGTGAGACGTTTATATCGGTATAGTTTGTCATTTGCGTGGAAGACTGTCAAATATCTCGAGTCCGGGTGCAGTTCTAGTTGCCAGAAAGCCGATTTGAAATCCATCTTTGAAAACACACTTGCTCCACTGAGCTTGGCTTTGATGTCTTCTTGCCGGGGGATGGGTAAGTTGGACGATTGTATGGCTTTGTTGACGTTACGAGCGTCAAGTGTCATACGTATTGCTCCGTCAGCTTTCGGCGCTATCACGGCATTGGAGATCCATGGAGCTGGTTTGGTGGCTGGGTGTTCCTCGATTACGTCTTGTTTAATCATCTTTTCGATTTCTTTTGTGACCCGTTCTTTCAGGTGGTATGGCACTGGTCTGGCAGGTGTGGTGACTGGCTTGATGCTGGTGTCTACATGTAGCTTGACTTGGTGGTTCTTCAACTTCCCCAAGCCTTCGAAATTTTGTGGGAACTGTTGCAAAATGTTTTGCAGTGTTTCTTTATTGTCAGTCGAGTGTATCATTTGTACAGGTTGAAAAACTGTTGGTTTGGCGTCAAACTTTATGATACCGAGCTCTTCTGCGATTCGTCCTGCAAGTACCGGTTCGCAGGGGTTGTCGATAATGTGCCATTCTACTGGGATGGATGAATTTCCGAACGTTACGGCGCATTTGGTGGTGCCAGATATTGGTATGGGTGGGCTGTTGTATGGTTTGATTTTAGCTTGGGTTTTGACCATTCTCGAAAGAAGATTCCATCGTTTGGCTTCTGCCTTTCCGCAAACACTAATACTTGCCCCAGTGTCTGCTAAGACAGTAGCAAGGCTATTGTTGACAATGACTTGCACTTTGAAATCTTCCTTCATTCTTAGACTGGTATGGTGTTGTTGGTATGGGTTATTATCGGTGACTCTAAAGATGTTGATGTTGTAGATACCAGAGTCTTCGGCATCTTCCTCATGTCGAGGTTGTGATTCTGGGTGGATGGTTGTCAGTTCTCTGACAGCTTTCTTTTTTCTGCAAACAGACTCGTAATGTCCAATTGTATCGCAGAAATTGCATTTGCTGGTTTTCGCTCTACAGGTTTTGACATGTTCTATTATAGATGCTTTGATGTCTTGTCCGCAGTAGTAGCATGCTCGTGGTTTTCCTGTTTGCTGTTTCTTTTTCAAGTTTTTATAAGAATATTTCCCCATTTTGTTAATTGGGTTCTCATTATTTAACTCATTAACCCCTTTAGTTGCACTTTCGATTTGCATTCCTTCTTTGCGTAGTTTTGGTAAGTCCCAAGAGTTCTTGAGGGCTTCTTCTCTGATCTTGTCATGGATTGTCCCGATAATTATCTGATCTCGTATTGCTGTATCTTCTGCCGTGCAGTCATCATTTTGGCATTTGAAGTTGCAGTGTTGGGCTTCTTTGTACACACGATTACAGAAAGCAGGGAATGCCTCTTGTGTAGCTTGAGTAAGTGTGCGAAACTTGTGATTCTTAAGTGTAAGGTTTTCTGTTGGCTTATAATATGCTTGGATTTGGGCAACGAAATACTCCCATGTCGCCTGTGCTCTTTTTGTTACATCGGGTTCGGCAACTTGCCAATCCGCGTACATTCGTCTCGAAGAGAACATTCCAAGAAATTTTGCAACTCGATCTTTTGATCTCCACTCATTCCTGAGCGTATCGTATTGTTCCAGAGTTGGTTTGGCTTCTTCGTTGGCTAGTTTCCATCGTTCAATTGCAGCGTCAATAGACACTTTTGGTGGATCAGGGTATTGTGCTTCGTAGCGTAGGTAGAATGATTGTATAAAGTCATTAAACGCTTTTAGAGTATCGTCTCGGTGAAGATCTGGGTCGAAGTGAAGTGTATTGCCACTAGCCATTGTAGTTTTGATGTTGATGTTTATATGATATATTAACACGATATATTCACTTACGTAGCCGATGAATTTGTCTTCTTACGAGGTGTGTAGAGGCCGGAATTGTATTAGAATGGGTGTATTAGTGCGTAGTGACTGGTTTTCTTTTGTTTTAGCTTTTTAATCCTCGTCGCCAAATATATTTTAGTCTTTAAACGTTATAATTTTGTCTTTTCGAAATAGCTTACATTTTGTTTACGCCGCCATCTTGTCTTCTCCCATCTCCTCCTTTATCCCACAGTATCCCTCAATGTATCTACTGTCCGTGACTAATCCTAAGTGTCCTTATTAATCCTAACTTAAACTGTTCAACCTAATATAAATAATAATAATAAAGTATATCGGTTCATCAAGAGGAAGGAACCTTGTCCGCAGAGTGAACAACCTTGTCCTCAGAGTGAGGACACTATCCTCAGTGTGAGGAACATTGTCCTCAGAGTGAGGAACTTTGTCCTAAGAGTTAGCAACCTTGTTCTCAAAGTGAGGAACCTTGTTCTCAGTGTGAGGAACCATGTCCTCAGTGTGAGGAACCTTGTCCTCAGATTGTGGAACCCTTGTTCACAGAGTGAAGACCCTTGTTCTCAGAGTGAGGAACCTTGTTTTCAGAGTGAGGAACCTTGTCCTTAGTGTGAGGAAACTTGTCCTCAGTGTGAGGAACCTTGTTCTCAGAGTGAGGAAACTTGTCCTCAGTGTGAGGAACCTTGTCCTCAGTGTGAAGAACCTTGTCCACAGAGTGAGGAACCTTGTCCGCAGAGTGAGGAACATGCCTTCAGGGTGAGGAACCTTGTCCTCAGAGTGAGAAACCTTGTCCTCAGAATAAGGAACCTTTTCCTCAGTGTGTGGAACCTTGTTCACAGAGTGAGTAACCTTGTTCTCAGACTGAGGAACCTTGTCTTCAGAGTGAGGAACCTTGTTCTCAGAATGAAAAACATTGTCCTCACAGTGAGGAACCTTGTCGTCAGGGTGAGAAATCTTGTCCTCAGAGGGAGGAACCTTGTCGTGAGAGTGAGGAAGCTTTTTCTCAGTGTGAGGAACCTTTTCCTCAGTGTGAGGAACCTTGTCCTCAGAGTGAGGAACCTTGTCCTCAGAGTGAGGAACCTTGTCCTCAGAGTGAGGAACCTTTTCCTGAGTGTGAGGAACCTTGTCCTCAGAGAGAGGAACCTTGTCCTTAGAGTGAGGAACCTTGTCCTCAGAGTGAGGAACCTTGTCCTTTGAGTGAGGAACCTTGTCCTGAGAGAGAGGAACCTTGTCATCAGAGTGAGGAACCTTCTCCTCAGAGTGAGGAACCTTGTCCTCAGAATGAGGAACCTTGTCTTCAGAGTGAGAAACCTGTCTTCAGAGATAGGAACCTTGTCCTCAGAGCAAGGAACCTTGTCCTCAGAGTGAGGAACCTTGTCCTCAGTGTGAGGAACGTTGTCCTCAGAGTGAGGAACCTTGTCCTCAGAGTGAGGAACCTTGTCCTCACAGTGAGGAACCTTTTCCTGAGTGTGAGGAACCTTTTCCTCAGAGAGAGGAACCTTGTCCTCAGAGTGAGGAACCTTGTCCTCAGTGTGAGGAACCTTGTCCTCAGAGTGAGGAACCTTGTCCTCAGAGTGAGGAACGTTCTCCTCAGAGTGAGGAACCTTGTCCTCAGAGTGAGGAACCTTGTCCTCAGAGTGAGGAACCTGATTTCAGAGTGAGGAACCATGTCCTCAGTGTGAGGAACCTTCTCCTAAGAGTGAGGAAACTTGGCCTCGGAGTGAGGAACCTCGTCCTCAGAGTGAGGAACCTTGTCGTCAGAGTGAGGAACATTGTCCTCAGAGTGAGCAACCTTGTCCTCAGAGTGACGAACATTGTCCTCAGTGTGAGGAACCGTGTCCTTATTGTGAACAACCTTGTCCACAGTGTGAGGATCCTTGTCCTCAGAGTGAGGAACCTTGTCCTCATAATGAGGAACCTTGTCCTCAGATTGACGAACCTTGTCCTCAGAGTGATGAAATTTGTCCTGAGAGTGAGGAACCTGACTTCAGAGTGAAGAACCTGACTTCAGACTGAGGAACCTTGTCCTCAGAGTGAGGAACCTTGTCCGCAATGCGAGGAACCTTTTCCTCAGGGTGAGGAACCTTGTCCTCAGAGTCAGAAACCATGTCCTCAGAATGAGGAACCTTTTCATCAGTGTGTGGAACCTTGTTCTCACAGTGAGTAACCTTGTTCTCAGACTGAGGAACCTTGTCTTCAGAGTGAGGAACCTTGTTCTCAGAATGAAGAACATTGTCCTCAGAGTGAGGAACCTTGTCGTCAGAGTGAGGAATCTTGTCCCCAAAGTAAGGAACCTTGTCGTGAGAGTGAGGAACCTTTTCCTCAGTGTGAGGAACCTTTTCCTCAGTGTGAGGAAACTTGTCGTCAGAGTGAGGAACCTTGTCCTCAGAGTGAGGAACCTTGTCCTCAGAGTGAGGAACCTGGATTTTAGAGTGAGGAACCTTGTTGTCAGAGTGATGTACCTTGTCCTGAGAGTGAGGAACCTTGTCCTCAGAGTGAGGAACCTTTTCCTCAGAGTGAGGAACCTTTTCCTCAGAGTGAGGAACCTTGTCCTCAGAGTGAGGAACCTTGTCCTCAGAGTGAGGAAACTTGTCCTCAGAGTGAGGAACCTTGTCCTCAGAGTGAGAAACCTTGTCCTCATACTGAAAACCTTGTCTTCAGAGTGACGAACCTTGTCCTCAGAGAGAGGAACCTTGTCCTCAGAGTGAGGAACCTTGTTTTTAGAGTGAGGAACCTTGTTGTCAGAGTGATGTACCTTGTCCTAAGAGTGAGGAACCTTGTCCTCAGAGTGAGGAACCTTTTCCTCAGAGTGAGGAACCTTGTCCTTAGAGGGAGGAACCTTTTCCTCAGTCTGAGGAACCTTGTCCTCAGAGTGAGAAACTTTGTTCTCAGAGTGAGCAACCTTATCCTCAGTGTGACGAACCTTGTCCTCAGAGTGAGGCACCTTGTCCTCAGAGTGAGGAACCTTGTTCCCCGAGAGAGGAACCTTGTCCTCAGAATGAGGAACCTTGACCTCAGAGAGAGGAACCTTGTCCTCAGAGCGAGGAGCCTTGTCCTCAGAGTGAGGTACCTTGTACTCAGAGTGAGGAACCTTGTTTTTAGAGAGAGGAAACTTGTTGACAGAGTGAGGTACATTGTCCTGAGAGTGAGGAACCTTGTCATCAGAGTGATTAACCTTTTCCTCAGAGTGAGGTACCTTGTCCTTAGTGTGAGGAACCTTGTCGTCAGAGTGAGGAACCTTGTCCTCAGTGTGAGGAACATTGTCCTCAGGGTGAGGAACCTTGTCGTCCGAGTGAGGAACCTTTTCCTCAGTGTGAGGATCCTTCTCCTCAGAGTGAGAAACCTTGTCCTCAGAATGAAGAACCTTTTCCTCAGTGTGTGGAACCTTGTTCTCACAGTGAGTAACCTTGTTCTCAGACTGAGGAACCTTGTCTTCAGAGTGAGGAACCTTGTTCTCAGAATGAAGCACATTGTCCTCAGAGTGAGGAACCTTGTCGTCAGAGTGAGGAATCTTGTCCTCAGAGTGAGGAACCTTGTTCGTGAGAGTGATGAACCTTTTTCTCAGTGTGAGGAACCTTTTACTCAGTGTGAGGAACCTTGTCCTCAGAGTGAGGAACCTTGTCCTAAGAGTGAGGAACCTTGTCTTCATAGAGAAGAACCTTGTCCTCAGAGTGAGGAACCTTGTCCTCAGACTGAGGAACCTTGTCCTCAGTGTGAGGAACCTTGTCCTCAGAGTGAGGAACCTTGTCCTCAAAGTGCGGAACCTTCTCCAAAGAGTGACGAACCTGTTTTTAGAGTGAGGAACCTTGTTGTCAGAGTGATGTACCTTGTCCTGAGAGTGAGGAACCTTGGCCTCAGAGTGAGGAACTTTTCCTCAGAGTGAGGAACCTTGTCCTCAGAGTGAGGAACCTTTTCCTCAGTGTGAGGAACCTTGTTCTCAGAGCGAGGAACTTTGTCCTCAGAGTGAGGAACCTTGTCCTCAGAGTAAGAAACCTTGTCCTCATAGTGAAAACCTTGTCTTCAGAGTGACGAACCTTGTCCTCAGAGAGAGGAACCTTCTCCTCAGAGTGACTAACCTTGTTTTTAGAGTGAGGAACCTTGTTGTCAGAGTGATGTACCTTGTCCTAAGAGTGAGGAACCTTGTCCTCAGAGTGAGGAACCTTTTCCTCAGAGTGAGGAACCTTGTCCTCAGAGTGAGGAACCTTTTCCTCAGTGTGAGGAACCTTGTCCTCAGAGTGAGGAACCTTGTTCTCAGAGTGAGCAACCTTATCCTCAGTGTGACGAACCTTGCCCTTAGACTGAGGCACTTTGTCCTCAGAGTGAGGAACCTTGTTCCCCGAGAGAGGAACCTTGTCCTCAGAATGAGGAACCTTGACCTCAGAGAGAGGAACCTTGTCCTCAGAGTGAGGTACCTTGTACTCAGAGTGAGGAACCTTGTTTTTAGAGAGAGGAACCTTGTTGTCAGAGTGAGGTACCTTGTCCTGAGAGTGAGGAACCTTGTCATCAGAGTGAGGAACCTTTTCCTCAGGGTGAGGTACCTTGTCCTTAGTGTGAGGGACCTTGTCGTCAAAGTGAGGAACCTTGTTCCTCAGTGTGAGGAACATTGTCCTCAGGGTGAGGAACCTTGTCGTCCGAGTGAGGAACCTTTTCCTCAGTGTGAGGAACCTTCTCCTCAGAGTGAGGAACCTTGTTCTCATAGTGAAGAACCTTGTCCTCAGAGTGACGAACATTGTCCTCAGAGTGAAGAACCTTGTCCTTTGAGTGAGGAACCTTGTTCTGAGAGAGAGGAACCTTGTCATCAGAACGAGGAACCTTTTCTTCAGAATGAGGTACCTTGTCCTTAGTGTGAGGAACCTTGTCCTCAGAGTGAGGACCCTTGTCCTCAGTGTGAGGAACATTGTCCTCAGGGTGAGGAACCTTGTCGTCCGATTGAGGAACCTTTTCCTCAGTTTGAATAACCTTCTCCTCAGAGTGAGGAACCTTGTTCTCATAGTGAAGAACCTTGTCCTCAGAGTGACGAACATTGTCCTCAGAGTGAAGAACCTTGTCCTTTGAGTGAGGAACCTTGTTCTGAGAGAGAGGAACCTTGTCATCAGAACGAGGAACCTTTTCTTCAGAATGAGGTACCTTGTCCTTAGTGTGAGGAACCTTGTCCTCAGAGTGAGGACCCTTGTCCTCAGTGTGAGGAACATTGTCCTCAGGGTGAGGAACCTTGTCGTCCGATTGAGGAACCTTTTCCTCAGTTTGAATAACCTTCTCCTCAGAGTGAGGAACCTTGTTCTCATAGTGAAGAACCTTGTCCTCAGAGTGACGAACATTGTCCTCAGAGTGAAGAACCTTGTCCTTTGAGTGAGGAACCTTGTTCTGAGAGAGAGGAACCTTGTCATCAGAACGAGGAACCTTTTCTTCAGAATGAGGTACCTTGTCCTTAGTGTGAGGAACCTTGTCCTCAGAGTGAGGACCCTTGTCCTCAGTGTGAGGAACATTGTCCTCAGGGTGAGGAACCTTGTCGTCCGATTGAGGAACCTTTTCCTCAGTTTGAATAACCTTCTCCTCAGAGTGAGGAACCTTGTTCTCATAGTGAAGAACCTTGTCCTCAGAGTGACGAACATTGTCCTCAGAGTGAAGAACCTTGTCCTTTGAGTGAGGAACCTTGTTCTGAGAGAGAGGAACCTTGTCCTCAGAATGAGGAACCTTGTCTTCAGAGTGAGAAATCTGCCTTCAGAGATAGGAACCTTGTCCTCAGAGTAAGGAACCTTGTCCTCAGAGTGAGGAACCTTGTCCTCAGAGTGAGGAACCTTGTCCTCAGAGTGAGGAACCTTGTCGTCAGAGTGAGGAACCTTGTCCTCAGAGTGAGGAACCTTGTCCTCAGAGTGAGGAACCTTGTCCTCAGTGTGACGAACCTCGTCCTCAGAGTGAGGTGCCTTGTCCTGAGAGTGAGGAAACTTGTCCTCAGAGTGAGGAAACTTGTCCTCAGAGAGAGGTACCTTGTCCTCAGAGTGAGGAATCTTTTCCTCTGAGTGAGGAACCTTGTCGTCAGAGTGAGGAACCTTGGTCTCAGAGTGAGCAAAATTATCCTCAGTGTGACGAACCTTTTCCTCAGAGTGAGGAACCTTGTCGTCAGAGTGACGAACATTGTTCTCAGAGAGAGGAACCTTGTCCTCAGTGTGAGGAACCTTCTCCTCAGTGTGAGGAACTTTGTCCTCAGAGTGAGGGTCGCTTGTTCTCAGAGTGAGGAACCTTGTCCTCAGTGTGAGGAACCTTGTCCTCAGAGTGAGGAACCTGACTTCAGAGTGAGGAACCTTGTCTTCAGAGTGAGGAACCTTGTCTTCAGAGCGAGGAACCTTGTCGGCAGTCTGAGGAAACTGCCATCAGAGTGCGGAACGTTGTCTTTACAGTAAGGAACCTTGTCCTTAGTTTGAAGAACCTCGTCCTCAGGGTGAGGAAACTTGTCCTCAGGGTGAGGAACTTTGTCCCCAGGGTGAGGAACTTTGCTCTCAGAGTGAGGAAACTTGTTCTCAGAGTGAGGAGCCATGTCCTTTGTGTGTGGAACCTTGTCCTCAGTTTGAGGAACCTTTGTTCTCAGAGTGAGGAACCTTGTTTTCAGAGTGAGCAACCTTGTTCTCGGAGTGATAAACCTTGTGCTCAGAGTGAGGAACCTGACTTCAGAGTGAGGAACCTTGTCCTCAGTGTGAGAACCCTTGTCCCCAGGGTGAGGAACCTTGTCCTCAGTGTGAGGAACCTCGTCCTCAGAGTGAGGTACCTTCTCCTCAGGGTGAGGAACCTTGTACTTAGAGTGAGGAACCTTGTCCTCAGAGTGAGGAACCTTGTTTTCAGAGTGAGGAACCTTGTCCTCACAGTGAGCAACCTTGTACTCAGAATGGAAAACCTTGTCCTCAGAGTGAGGAACCTAGTCCTCAGAGTGAGGAACCTTGTCCTCATAGTGAAGACCCTTGTCCTCAGAGTTACGAACCTTGTCCTCAGAGTAATAAACTTTGTTTTTAGAGTGAGGAACGTTGTCCTTAGTGTGAGAAACCTTGTCCTCAGAGTGAGGAGCCTTGTTGCCAGAGTGAGGAACCTTTTCCTCATAGTGAAACCTTGTCCTCAGAGTGACGATCCTTGTCCTCAGACTGATAAACCTTGTCCTCAGAGTGAGGAACCTGACTTCAGAGTGAGAAACCTTGTCGTCAGATTGAGGAATCTTGTCCCCAGAGTGAGAAATCTGACTGCGGAGTGAAGAAACTTGTCCTCAGTGTGAGGTACCTTGTCCTCAGAGTGAGGAACCTCGTCCTCAGAGTGTGGAACATTGTCCTCAGAATGAGAAACCTTGACTTATAGTGAAAACCTTGTCTTCAGAGTGACCACCCTTCTCCTCAGATTGAGGAACCTTGTCCTCAGAGTGAGGAACCTTGTTTTTAGAGTGAGGAACCTCGTCCTTAGTGTGAGGAACCTTGTCCTCAGAGTGAGGACCCTAGTCCTCAGAGCGAGGAACCTTGTCCGCAGTGTGAGGAACCTGCCATCAGAGTGCGGAACGTTGTCCTCAGAGTGAGGAAACTTGTCCTCAGTGTGAGGAACCTTGCCCTCAGGGTGAAGAATCTTGTCCTCAGGGAGAGGAACCTTGCTCTCAGAGTGAGGAAACTTGTTCTCAGAGTGAGGAACCATGTCCTCAGTGACACTAACCTTGTCCGCAGATTGAGAAACCCTTGTTCTCAGAGTGAGGAACCTTGTTTTAAGAGTGAGGAACCTTGTTCTCACAGTGATGAACCTTGTCCTCGGACTAAGGAATCTGTCTTCAGAGTGAGGAACCTAGTCTTCAGAGTGAGGAACCTTTTCCTCAGAGTGAGGAACCTTGTCCTCAGAGTGAGGACATTCTTCTCAGAGTGCGGAACCTTGTCCTCGGTGTGAACAGCCTTGTCCTCAGAGTGAGGTACCTTGTCCTCAGAGTGAGGAACCTTGTCCTCAGAGTCAGAAACCTGGTCCACAGAGTGAGGAGCCTTGTCCTCAGAGTGAGGAGCCTTGTCCTCAGAGTGAGGAACCTTTTCCTCTGAGTGAAGAACCTTCTCCTCAGAGTGAGGAACCTTGTCCTCAGAGTGAGGAGCCTTGTCCTTAGTGTGAGAAACCTTTTCCTCAGAGTGAGGAACCTTGTCCTCAGAGTCAGGAACCTTGTCCTCAGAGTCAGGAACTTTCTTCTCAGAGTGCGGAACTTTGTCCTCAGTGTGAAGAAACTTGTCCTCAGAGTGAGGAACCTTGTCCTCAGAGTGAGGAATCTGACTTGAGAGTGAGGAACCTTGTCCTCAGTGTGAGAAACCTTGTCCTCAGAGTGAGGAACCTTGTTGCCAGAGTGCGGACGCTTCTCCTCAGTATGAAGAACCTTGTCCTCAGAGTGAGGAACCTTATCTTCAGAGTGAGGAACCTGACTTCAGAGTGAGGAACATTGTCCTCAGAGTGAGGAACCTTGTCCTCAGAGTGAGGAACCTTGTCCTCAGAACGAGGAGACTTGTCCTCAGTGTGAGGAACCTGCCTTCAGAGTGCGGAACGTTCTCCTCAGAGTGAGGAACCTTGTTGTCAGAGTGCGGACCCTTGTCCTCAGAGTGAAGAACCTTGTCCTCAGAGTGAGGAAGCTTGTCTTCAGAGTGAGGAACCTGACTTCAGAGTGAGGAACATTGTCCTCAGAGTGAGGAACCTTGTCCTCAGAGTTAGGAACCTTGTCCTCAGAGGAAAGAACCTTGTCCTCAGTGTGAGGAACCTGCATTCTGATTGAGGAACCTTGTCCTTAGAGTGAGAACCTTGACCTCAGTGTGAGGAACATAGTCCTCAGAGTGAGGTACCTTGTCCTCAGAGTGAGAAACTTTGTCCTCAGCGGATGGAAGATGCCTTCAGTGTGAGGAACCTTGTCCTCAGGCTGACAAACCTTGTCCTCCGTGTGAGGAACCTTTTCCTCAGTGTGTGGAACCTTGTCCTCAGAGTGAGGAACCTTGTTTTTAGAGTCAGGAACCTTGTCCTTAGTGCGAGGAGCCTTGTCCGCAGTGTGAGGAACCTTTACCTCAGAGTAAGGATCCTTGTTCTCACAGTGAGGAACCTTGTCTACAGAGTGAGATACCTGACTTCAGAGTGAGGAACCTTGTCCTCAGAGTGAGGAACCTTGTACTCAGAGTGAGGAACCTTGTTCTCCGAGTGAGGAACCTCGTCCTTAGTGTGAGGAACCTTGTCCTCAGAGTGAGGAACCTTGTCCTCAGAGCGAGGAACCTTGTCCGCAGTGTGAGGAACCTGCCAGCAGAGTGCGGAACGTTCTCTTCAGAGTGAGGAACCTTGTCCTTAGAGTGAAGAACCTTGTTCTCCGAGTGAGGAACCTCGTCCTTAGTGTGATTAATCTTGTCCTCAGAGTGAGGAACCTTGTCCTCAGAGCGAGGAACCTTGTCCGCAGTGTGAGGAACCTGCCATCAGAGTGCGGAACGTTGTCCTCAGGGTGAGGAAACGTGTCCTCAGTGTGAGGAACCTTGCCCTCAGGGTGAGAAACCTTGTCCTCAGGGTGAGGAACCTTGCTCTCAGAGTGAGGAAACTTGTTCTCAGAGTGAGGAACCATGTCCTCAGTGACACGAACCTTGTCCGCAGATTGAGGAACCCTTGTTCTCAAAGTGAGGAACCTTGTTTTCAGACTGAGGAACCTTGTTCTCAGAGTGATGAGCCTTGTCCTCGGACTGAGGAATCTGTCTTCAGGGTGAGGAACCTTGTCCTCAGAGTGAGGAACCTTTTCCTCAGAGTGAGGAACCTTGTCCTCAGAGTGAGGACATTCTTCTCAGAGTGCGGAACCTTGTCCTCAGTGTGAACAGCCTTGTCCTCAGAGTGAGGAGCCTTGTCCTCAGTGTGAGGAACCTCGTCCTCAGAGAAAGGTACCTTGTCCTCAGAGTGAGTAACCTTGTCCTCAGAGTCAGGAACTTGGTCCACAGAGTGAGGAGCGTTGTCTTCAGAGTGAGGTGCCTTGTCCTCAGTGTGAGGAACCTTTTGCTCTGAGTGAAGAACCTTGTCCTCAGAGTGAGGAACCTTGTTCTCAGAGTGAGGAGCCTTGTCCTCAGAGTGAGGAGCTTTGCCCTTAGTGTGAGATACCTTTTCCTCAGAGTGAGAAACCTTGTCCTCAGAGTGAGGAACCTTGACCTCAGAGTCAGGAACTTTCTTCTCAGAGTGCGGAACTTTGTCCTCAGTGTGAAGAAACTTGTCCTCAGAGTGAGGAACCTTGTGCTCAGAGTGAGGAATCTGACTTGAGAGTGAGGAACCTTGTCCTCAGTGTGAAAAACCTTGTCCTCAGAGTGAGGAACCTTGTTGCCAGAGTGCGGACGCTTGTCCTCAGTGTGAAGAACCTTGTCCTCAGAGTGAGGAACCTTGTCTTCAGAGTGAGGAACCTGACTTTAGAGTGAGGAACATTGTTCTCAAAGTGAGGAACCTTGTCCTCAGAACGAGGAAACTTGTCCTCAGTGTGAGAGCCTGCCTTCAGAGTGCGGAACGTTGTCCTCAGAGTGAGGAACGTTCTTGCCAGAGTGCGGACGCTTGTCCTCAGTGTGAAGAACCTTGTCCTCAGAGTGAGGAACCTTGTCTTCAGAGTGAGGAACCTGACTTTAGAGTGAGGAACATTGTTCTCAAAGTGAGGAACCTTGTCCTCAGAACGAGGAAACTTGTCCTCAGTGTGAGAGCCTGCCTTCAGAGTGCGGAACGTTGTCCTCAGAGTGAGGAACGTTCTTGCCAGAGTGCGGACGCTTGTCCTCAGTGTGAAGAACCTTGTCCTCAGAGTGAGGAACCTTGTCTTCAGAGTGAGGAACCTGACTTTAGAGTGAGGAACATTGTTCTCAAAGTGAGGAACCTTGTCCTCAGAACGAGGAAACTTGTCCTCAGTGTGAGAGCCTGCCTTCAGAGTGCGGAACGTTGTCCTCAGAGTGAGGAACGTTCTTGCCAGAGTGCGGACGCTTGTCCTCAGTGTGAAGAACCTTGTCCTCAGAGTGAGGAACCTTGTCTTCAGAGTGAGGAACCTGACTTTAGAGTGAGGAACATTGTTCTCAAAGTGAGGAACCTTGTCCTCAGAACGAGGAAACTTGTCCTCAGTGTGAAAGCCTGCCTTCAGAGTGCGGAACGTTGTCCTCAGAGTGAGGAACGTTCTTGTCAGAGTGCGGATCCTTGTCCTCAGAGTGAAGAACCTTGTCCTCAGAGTGAGGAACCTTGTCTTCACAGTGACGAACCTGACTTCAGAGTGAGGAACCTTGTCCTCAGAGTGAGGAACCTTGTCCTCAGAACGAGGAAACTTGTCCTCAGTTTGAGGAACCTGCCTTCAGAGTGCGGAACGTTGTCCTTAGAGTGAAGAACCTTGTTGTCAGAGTGCGGACCCTTGTCCTCAGAGTGAAGAACCTTGTCCTCAGAGTGAGGAACCTTGTCTTCAGAGTGAGGAACCTGACTTCAGAGTGAGGAACATTGTCCTCAGAATGAGGAACCTTGTCCTCAGAGTGAGGAACCTTGTCCTCAGAGTCAAGAACCTTATCCTCAGAGTGAGGAACCTGGTCCTTAGGGTGAGGAGCCTTGTCCTCAGAGTGAGGAGCCTTGTCCTCAGTGTGAGGAACCTTTTCCTCAGAGTGAGGAACCTTGTCCTCAGAGTGAGGAACGTTGTCCTCAGTGTCAGGAACCTTCTTCTCAGAGTACGGATCTTTGTCCTCAGTGTGAAGAAACTTGTCCTCAGAGTGAGGAACCTTGTCCTCAGAGTGAGGAACCTGACTTCAGAGTGAGGAACCTTGTCCTCAGTGTGAGAAACCTTGTCCTCAGAGTGAGGAACCTTGTTCTCAGAGTGAGGAACCTTTTCCTTAGTGTGAGGAACCTGTCTTCAGAGGGCTGAACCTTGTCCTCAGAGTGAGCACCTTGTCCTCAGAGTGAAGATACTTGTCCTCAGAGTGAGGAAACTTGTCCTCAGTGTGAGGAACCTTGCCCTCAGTGTGAATAACCTTGTCCTCAGAGTGAGGAACCTTGTCCTCAGAGTGAGGAACCTGACTTCAGAGTGAGGAACCTTGTTCTCAGTGTGAGAAACCTTGTCCTCAGAGTGAGGAACCTTGTTCTCAGAGTGACGAACCTTGTTCTCAGATTGAGGAACCTTGTTCTCAGTGTGAAGAACCTTGTCGTCAGATTGAGGAACCCTTGTTCGCAGAGTGAGGATCCTTGTTCTCAGAGTGAGGAGCCTAGTTTTGAGAGTGAGGAACCTTGTCCTTAGTGTGAGAAACCTTGTACTCAGAGTGAGGAACTTTGTCCCCAGTGTGAGGGACCTTGTCCTCAGTGTGAAGAACCTTTTCCTCAGAGTGAGGAACCTTGTTCTCAGTGTGAGCAACACAGCCTAGTCCCAGGCTCTCGCGCTGAACGCTGCTCTAAATGTTTTATAAGTTTTATGCCTGGGTGTGCTGTGCCGAGCGCTTCAGCGCGAGAGCCTAGCAGATTTCAGTAATATGGTCCCTGATTTCAAAAAAGTGCTCCCTGGCCTGGTTACGAAGCGTACCCAATTTGTAAATAGAAAATTGAAAGATTTTTTTAAGAAAATGGCTCAAAACGAAGGCTCTAACCTCGGCTCAAACGAAGGTGAGTCAATATAATTTTTAATAAACTGCTTGTTCACCCGCTGTGCCGACTTAATAAAGCTTTATATAAGTTTTCAACACGGATGCACTTGACCTATACTTGACCTTTTTTACATTTTCCTCTGTGTTGACTTCCTTTGTGTGTTTATATTAAGTCATTAGTTTTGCTCTAATGCTCCCGGAACAAAGAAATGGGCTACGTCTCGCTACCATACGGTCAAGCTACATACGACTCGTATTACTAGAATATAAAGCCATTGAATGCCGACTAAAAACGCTTTGACAACACATGTTATCCAAATATTTCCAATCTGTCAAGTAGAATGCGCATTTGGGTACATACTACAGTATATTGGTATAGTGTAGATGAGTAGATCACAACTTTTGAGTATATAAATCTTAAACATCAAGGATTATACAACAAAACATGTTTTGAACATTTTACCAATGTTCAGTGTCACGCATTTGTATACAATTTTTTAATTGAGCACATTTTTAAATACAGTTTAAATTTGGTTTATATGTATACATCGAATATGATCAACGAACATTGATGTATTTCATCCTTTACTTGTCAATTGTAACCCCCTCCCAACCTTGAGGAAAGGTGGGGTCATATATTTTAATATATCCATATTTAACTGTTACCTGACCCCCTGAGGCAGCCCAACCCATGGGGACAAAATTTTTAAAAAAATCCAAAAATTTTATTGAACAAAATCTATAACTTTATATAAAAATGGCACTAACCTGGCTTGTAACATTTAGGTCAGGCTCAACAGGACAATCCTGTGAGCAGGCTGTATACAATGGCCCCACATAAACAGTTAGTTACGCCTGACCTAATGGGGGATTTGTGGGGCATAATGTGGGCCATATTATGCCTTGCATACCAGGGTTGGGGGTCCATAACAGGAAAATCCCCCCATTAGCCATTAGGTAAGGTGTAACTGTGTAAGTGTCAAAATAGAAAAAATGCCACATTGCCTCATGTCCCCACCTTTTCCCAAGGTTTGTGGGTGGGGGTTACAATTGACAAGTGGAAAAGAATGTCTGTGTACATGGGACACTTTATTAAATGAATTAATTCCCGTTTTAGAAATTAGGGCAAACAAAGGAGATGGAAAAAGAAGTCTATGTTTTACTCCTAGCCCAAATTCAAAAAGGCCACCTGATAAGAGAGCAAAGAACTTAAACTATAATGAAGGTATATATTGATAATTGTTTTTGACCAATTACTATTATTTCTAGGTTGGATAATAAAACAGTTATATAACAACATACATAATTATTATATAAATTATATTATATAGATATACGTCAATCTTTAGCATCAAATTTTGCATATGAAGAAGGCTGTGTCACTGGAGTTGATGATATCCTAGATATTGTACAAAGTGACCTTGGAAGGCCAATACGTCGTGTAGACCTGTATAAAGCAATCAGTGCACTGTTTGGAGAGAAAACTGAAAAGAAATATAGAAAAACAGCTGGCAGTCAATGTGATGGCAAAGATAATAGGAAGAAAATGTATCCTTTCCTATAATTCCCAAATGTCATTTAATGTCATTAAGCTTAATTTCCCACTGACAAAATGTATATTTACTATATTATTATACAGAGTAAGAATCATAAGTGTTACCTTGGGCTCATTGCAGTTTAATTGAATAATCCACTACTATACTTTAAAGTATATTATTTTATAATAGTCATATTTTCTTAACAGCCATAATCAGCCTTACTTATTCAAATATAAGGAATATCCAAGAATCTGAATTAATGCAACAGCAGCAACAAGAACAGGAAAGTTTTACAAACATAGAAGATGTTCTTAATTTACATGCTGTAACTGACAGTGCATTGCGTAATGATCTCCAGAGGTGCATTGATAATGCAATAAGACACATTTCTTCTGAAAATACTGTACTTAAACATGAGCTGCATGAAACAAAGGAACAAGTGAAACAGATGCAAGAAACCCTTGATCAATTGGAAGCCTTTGATTATGAAAGGTCACATGCCATTTGCTCTGCCCTTGGCAATA
>CACRXK020001010.1:0-62241 GCA_902702795.2 Paramuricea clavata | reverse complement strand
TTAATAATTTCATATGTTATTTGAGTTTGAATCATTTGTCCATATAGTTTAAATTATGTGCCTTTATGAGTTTATGATCATTTCCCAAGTTTTTTTTTTATGCCAAATTGCTTACAAAAGAATTAAAAACTCTTGACAAAATGAAGTTGAATTTTATTGAATTTCATCATGCTATGCATAAAATATAATCACTCGGGCAAGTCGCGCAATTAACACTGGCAATTAATTAACAGCTTGTGCAATTTTGGCGCATTTTTCAAATATTACTCGTAGTGTTAATATAATTAATTGCACTCCTTCCTGTGTGATTACCTATACTTATATTGCATTGACATTTATATTACAGTGAACTATAATTGCTGATGTTTTATGATTATTGTACATTAGTATAATTACATAGGTGATTATTGAAAATTCTCCACGCTGATTGGTTACCGTTGAGGTGATTATTACGCGATAATCACCTAAGCGATTTTCAAAATGGCGGCCGAAGCCATTTTGTCAATTGAAAGACGAAGAAATGTGCATTTTTAATTTTTTTTTCAAATAATCACCTATGAAATTATCCTGAAACAATTATTCACCTCAGGCTCTGTGATTATCGTGAATAAAAACCTCGACTTTGTCTCGGTTTTTATTCACCGATAATCACCTCGCCTTCGGCGAATAATTGTTAATTATTTTTGGTGCCCCCCCTATTTTCTTTGATATTTTTGGTAGCCCCCCTAACTGGTTGATAAATTCTTGGTCCCCCCCCAAATCTTCTGCCCCCCCCTGGCATTAATAATGACTGCTCCCTAAGCGACTTGAATATGAATATAACTTAAACCGGATAGCTTGTGAAGTGTAGCCTACTATTCAATCTCTCTTCTATTTTCTCAGTATTTAACCCATTGAGTCGCATTGCACCCTGATGCACCCTACTTTAGTATTTTACTCTGTCTAACGCCAGAGTATTTTACTCTGTCTAACGTCAGACGATTTTACTCGTCAAGGGGAGAGCGCTGGCGCTTAATGGATTAATTGAAAATCGCAACCCACTTAAACTGCTTATAAATGCAAGTGTTTTAAAAGGCACTGGTAATAGTTTGTAAAAGATGTGAATGTAAATTTGTAATGCATACAGTATAAACATGTCTTGTACTTGGTCAACATTGAGAGACTGTCACATGGATTGCATGAGACTTGTAATTTTTGTTTGTTTAGTTTGTTTTGTTTGGTTTTGTTGTCCACATATTTTTAATATAAGTTTTCTTTTCTTTTGTCTTTATTTTACTTTGTAAATATCTAATTCTGTAGCTTTAACCCAATAATGTTGGGAAAAAAAAGAAACACTTGCACTTCAATCACACAATCTTTTAATGTAGTATTTTTTTAGGTCTTAAATCATATCTGGTATGTAGGAATTTTAATCAATTTTTATCTAAGCCTTGGAGACTTTGTAATTGGGTTGAAACCTGTAAAGGCTTTCCGTCCACCTCAGAGTGGTCAAAGTTAATTATAGAAAAATGTTCTATGCAAGGGCCCCCAGACACCCAAATGCTAATAAATTAAATTAAATGGTAATCATATTTTGGACTGAATTTAAAGACCACGTAAAATCTGCATTCTGTGCAACGGTTCTGCTCATAACAAAGGGGAACTCATAGATTTAAACATTTGCCAAATTTCACATCTTTCCGCCACTTTTTTGAATTGAAACTCTAGTTTATATTCATTTACGAGCATAGCGAACCAGAACAGTGTTAGATATTCAGTTTAATAGTATACCATATTTTAGAAATATAGAAATTATAGAAAAGTAAACAGAGCGTTTGTTTACATTACAGCCTTTACAAACAACATTATTATTCAGGGCCCTCTTGCCAGTAGTCACTGTAGGAAAACTGACCCTTTTGCCTCCTTCTGGGCGGCCCTGGCTGTTATCATACACCAGACAAGGGATTCATACATGTCATAAACACGTGTGCTTAATTATCAGTTTAATACTGCAGTATTTATCGACAACTTTTACAACAAAATGCATCATTTATTGTACTCACTTCAGTAGATTTCAGAGGGCTTTTTGTCAAATCTACAATAATCTGTAGGGGAACCAAAAAAACACATTACACAACATTATTCATTTAAATTGATTATACAGTATGTGGTATAGTATGAATGAAATTGCATCACCTGCAAATCTTGAGCCTGTATTGGCGGGAACCCCCCCCCCCCAAAAAAAAAAAGTGTTGTGATGAAACAAAATATTTAGTAGAAATTATTTAGGAAACATTATTTAAAATGGCTTATGAATTTTGATATGGTTTGCTAATATATCCATCCAGTTTTGTCTTACTTTGAATGACATGTGCTTAATATGGAAATAAACTAAGATATTAATCAAATTCTTTCAGTACAACAAACAACATTTTACATTGATAATTTGCCATTTCACTTTCAATAAAACCATTCTAAAACACTTAATCAACTAAATCAACTACATTTTAACAAAATATACTATTATAAAACACAGGATGGAAAAAGATTGAAGATTTAGAAATCAAAACACTCACCTTATCCATATTTGCTATTAAATTTGCTTGTGTGTGTGTGACGTAGTGTTGACGAATTTTGTGTATGCTACATGACGTATTATGCGGGTGGTCAGTCTACCGCGGACCGGAAATTAAAAAAAGAATTTTTTTGAACTGACTCATGACTCATTGACTCATAACTCATAGACTCATTTGACTCATAAAACAGGCAACCTTGTTTCATCGAGCTTGTAGTTGTAGGATTGTAAATATTTATTCTTTAAACTGTATAAAAATCAAAGTATATCGAATCGTTTTTTGCTGTAGATGTCTCTACAGAGTACTGACATTGTTTCTGTTGCATAACACACCAAAGCAGAGTGTTTATATAGTATTAACATGGTCTTACTTACAATGGTCTGACGAAGTGTATCCTTTGCCTTGTTATCACTCTCTCAACTTCATAGAAAGTGTTCGCTTTTTTCAGCTGCGGAGCTGTGTCCCACAAAACAACCAAGGACAGAGAATTCAACTGATTATAATCATGTATTTTTCGAGCTCGTTTTGTTGCCATGTTTGCTCCTCGTGATTTGTTATAAAATGGGATATGACAGGAATAAATAGGATGCACACGGTAAACTGAAGGGTAAGAAAGGATAAAATGGACATACGAGAGAAGCTGCTGCCACGGTATGCATGGGCTCAAATGTCCGCGATTTCTGGCCATGAAACATACATCATGCACCAAAATGTTTAAATGATCGCATAAACTAACATAATCGTCTATGTCGACTTTTCTTTTTAGCTTCACATTGAGGATAATTGTATTTTACAAGACAGTGCATATCAAGTCCTAGACATGTCAGGCCGGGATGCTTTCTTTGTTCCGTTACTCCACCACAATCGATCAGAATCTTTTGAAGATGGATCGACTGCTCGAAGCTAGCAAAAGGTACCTGTTCATACATGAACTTTAACTTTCTATTAAACTTAGGACATATAAAGCTAGCATAGAAAATCTTTATTTATAGAATGTAAAAAGCCGAACAGTATCTGACTAACTGCATGTGTTTAGATTTGAAAACGATAAGATATATTGAACATTTCTGTGTCTAAGACTAAATGCCATTCCACGCCATTCTTATGCATGCATTCTTATGAGTCAATTTTAACCCCCACTCTGTGGAAAGCTGAGGATTTGTTTTGACCACCTTTCCTAAAATAAGCAAAAGCCCCTGTAGCGCCAAAGTTGAGAATTAATATTTAAATATATGCATGCACCGAGGGCTCATGTTTTAGCGAGCACATGCGAAGTAATTGAGACAAATTGCAAACGCGAAGAGACATGTTACAGTAGAGATGTTATAAGGACATTTACAAGTTAGAGGTCATATGTGAATTCCCTCATTGTGAGGTAAGAATTAGTTCTTAATAATAGTAGATGGTTTGTTAATATATTGATAGGTATTAAGTTATTAAGTTATGTTGTATGTGTTTAGAAAACCAGTGTCGACAATTTTGAATTATATTCTTCAGGAAATACAGTCAGTCGAGTTGTGTTTGCCCTATTGAGGGATGAATATAGATTATAGAATAATAGAGTTGGCTATTACATAAGTTTTCTCACAGGGAATTATTATATTTCATGGCGTCCGAAGCAGAAGTAGCGAAAATTAGCGAAGCTGAACGGCCAAAGCGAGCTGTTTTCCGGAGAAATCTAGAATGTGTTATATTAGAGAAGCTTCGAACCTTACAAGGTGTCTCGTTCAGCTTATTGGGTTGTTTTGAATCGAGTAAGAGGTCGTATAGAGGAATTGATGATTGATCCAGGCAATAAAGAGGCAGTAAAGGTCGAGAAAAGCTTGTTTGACAAAACATTCATTAACTATTCAAAGTGCTACCGGAAACTTTAAAGATAATTGATGATCTGGAGAAGAAATCGAGCACCAGCAAGTGGCTCGAGAGTATAATAACATTAAGAGAAAGAACTTGACAAGATAATTGTTGGGTGGATATCGTCTGCCAAGACAAATAGATACAGATCAAATTCATGAAAGTCCAGTACAAGCCAAACTGATGACGTCATGCTTGAAAGAATATGAGCGTGTAACAACATCATTTGCATACTTGAACATGCAAGATCACAGTGATCTAAATTTGGCGGATGAGATGCAGACAAAATTATCCTTACAGAGTCTTTCAGGAAGAGCCGCAGAGTTTCAAAGTCAGAGTAGGTCAAATAGACAATTAAACGAGAAACAATGATTTCGCTAGCCTAAGAGTAAGTTTGATGTCTGGGAGCGCAAAGATAAGAAGAGCGAAGGCTGAACTGGAAAAGCGGCAGTGCCTTGAAAGGCAGCAGCAAGATCTCGAACAGCAGATGGAATTGTTACATATTATATACAAAGCAAGCTGAATTGCAATACCAGAAAGAACTCTTGAGGATTAAGAATGAGATAGAACAAGCTAAGCTGGAAGAAGAAGCTGAGAAATCATCAGTGAACCTTGGTAAACTCAAGTTAACGCTACATGATGCTGACGTAAATCGTGAGTTTGGATTGTCTGGGGCCCAAGATACAGATAAAGAAACCCTTTTGAACGATCCTGAATTAACTACGGCCGCACCTTCCATGAATGAACATGCAATGCACTATCATGGTTTCTCGTCACTAAAGGACAAGGAGACCGGGTTGTCAGGAGCAAGATGTCAGTATATAAAAGAGCCAGCTCCTGCTGAAGAAACACAACCTTGTAATGAACATCCAACCAATAAACTGGTTAAATTTGTAACAAGTGGAACTGAACAGATAAATCGAGGAGAGTACAATCAACAGTGGAACTGAACAGATAAATCGAGGAGAGTACAATCAACAAGAGTAGCTGAAACTCTTGGTTAAGCGACAAGGAAAGGGTTTGATACGAAGCGTGATTGCCTGAAATTCGATGGGAATCCAATGAACTACCCGAGATTCATAAAGAATTTTAAGATCAATATTGAAGAGAGAGAACAAAGTCCGAGAGTAATATTAGCTTATCTCATTAAATTTTGTATTGGTACAGCAAAAGAAGCAATTAGTAATTGTGTTATGTTGCCCGAGCAAGAAGGATATGCAAAAGAAAGAAAGATACTTCATAACTCATTCGGTCAAAGTCATATCATTACCCTGTGCACACATTAATAAAGTGACGAAGGGAGGTGTGATAAGAGACGGTGAAAGTGATAAATTACTTCAGTTGGGGATGGATATGGAAAACTGTCAGATTAACTTGACTCAGTTGGGTTGCGAATCTGAAATCAATGCACAAAGTAACCTCGAGAAGATTGTTTCGCGGTTACCTAGATTCTTACAAGCAGAATGGGCAAAAGAGGCTTTCGCTATATTGGAAAAAGGGAAAGTGCCCACCTTTTTGAATCTCACAAGTTTCATCATTGCAAAAGCGAACTTGGCTAGTAGTGCATTCGGTCAATTAATCGGTTCCAAACCACAAGAAGATTGCCAGCCGCAGAAATTCAGAGGTAGAAAACCACAAGGGTCATCCTATGCAACTCAGGGCAATTCGAACATTGCAAGTTGTTACTACTGTAAGAAAGTTGGTCACTTGTTGGAGAAGTGCTACTCTTTTAGGAGTCAAAATTTTGAGTCTCTGAAGGAATTTATGCTAAAGGAAAAGCTTTGTAACATTTGTTTCGATAAAGGACATTTTGCAAAGCAATGTAGAAGACAAGACAATTGTATGGTAGCTGAATGTGGTCAACGCCATCATAGCATCCATTGGGAAAGGAATCAAGGACGAGCCTTAAAAGAAGGTAAATGAAAAATCCGTAGGTGAGACTAGTAATGGTCAATGTGGTGTTACTGGGGCCGGAAATCCTGGGGGTACGTCTAAGAGTCCTACCTGTTAAAGTTAGTGCAATGGCTGGAACAGAGGAATTTGAAACATACACATTAGATGATGGTTCTGTTGTGTCGCTTTGTGACAGTAATCTTGTGGATTTCCAAGATTTTTCAATTCCAAGATTTTTCAAACTGAATTTGAAAGAGGAACTGTATAGTGTTCGACTCCACTGTCTTTCCGATGCCTCTAGACCCGATTATGGAGCAGTTTTGTACCTACGCATTGTTGACGTGGATGGTCTACTGAACGTCTCGTTTGTTGTTGGGAAGTCTAGAGTAATGCCAACGAAACAAATCACATTGCTGACCAATCAATACAATTTTGTTCCAAATATTTTTATATTTTCTAAGGTTGTTGACTGTAGTAAGGAAAGTCTTCCTTGTTTGAATAATGATCCCACATTTTTGAAGATATTGTCTGAATGTGGAGTACCATCAACAGTTGGGATAAATTGATCCATTGACACTTGAGTTAGCTGTGTCAAGCAAACTAGGGCCTAGAACCACTTGGGAAAATAATGGAAGTTATCATTATAAATAGCAATGTACTGTCCAATGTGCATTGCCTAATTTATTGCTAGTCATATAGGGGTGACTTAATTTCCCTCTTTCAGGGGACACTGCTGAGCAGGATTGATTGTAGGAAATGCTAATGTTTCAGAGAGTTTCCAACCTCTTTTGTTTGCCTTTTTCAAATTGAACTGTTCTTCTATTGGGTCATGTAGGCCAGGAATTTCGATTGATCAACAACGAAGATAAAAAATGAAAATTTGATTGAAATACAAATTTAATGGGGGTGAATACCCCTTTCCATGCAGCCATGACCACTTTGAGTTGTGTATTACAAGTGATTACAGCGACCTGTGCATGAGTCAATCTAAATCTGAATGGTGTTTCTTTAGGAGAGCAGCAGATATGCTATTGCTCAAAGTATTGTTTCTCACCATCTTTTGGGAAGGATTGGATTAATGGAAGTTGTGCAAACTTATCCTAACCAATGCAAGAGGCAGTTTAAAGTTGATATTGAAGATGATTTTGAAGAAAGCTGAAGCAGTTGTTTGAAAGGTTTCTTCTAGAACATTCTCTTGAAGGTTTGTATTGTCTAGGTAGACATATATTATATATATTGTTGTAATTGTTAGTTTTAACTATTATGTCAGCTAGCTGGATACAGTTTGGGAAGGTTAAGACGAAACTATATTTGAGTTTGTGAGACCAGACAAATGAAATAATAATGGATAGTAAACAGTTCAATTGCTTGCATCATCAAGATAGTAGGGTTCCCCAGCCAGTGGGGGAGGGCTTGGCTGTGCCATCCTATTCTGGCATAAATAATAATTTAGTGGAACACTGTCCGTTCTGTTATTTTGTTGCTGTCAAGATGTATGAATCATAATTTCTTGATTATTTGATTACACTGATATCGAAGGAACTAGATTCTGTTCCGAAATATCACATACTCGAACCAACCTGACTACGTAGCTCAGTTGGCAGAGCACTGGGCTAGTATTCCACAGGTTGTAGGTTCAATTCCCACTGTGGTAAGGCATATTTTTCAAGCTTGCCCGGTGTGGACATACACTCAGAGTAACATCACAAGCATTATACTCGTATGTAAGTGGTCGAGAATTAAAGAATTTATCGTTCCCTCAATCTCAACTAAAATTGTTAGTAGCTCATCACTTGTAACTCTGGAATTGCTTAGTACTTTCCTTAAACATATTTTCACGCTGCCTAACATACTTTCAAAAAACGCCCCACCATGGAGCTCTTTCTAAATTAAATCTCCATTCTATGAGCATCTTATCTAAATAATTTTTTATTCCTGGGTGATTTTGTAATTTTTCATTTGCTTTTGCAGCTGCCTTAAATGTTTTAGCATTGTCAGAGACAATTAAACTTGGTGTTCCTCTTCGCGCTGAAAATTGTCTTAACACTCTGTGACAGGTCGCTGCTGACAGATCATTAACTAGCTCTAGATGTATCACTCTAGTGACGCAACATGAAAATATGGCTATGTAAACTTTGCGCATATCTCGTGATTTTGGATCTTTAACATACAGTCATCCGGCAAAGTCACTTCCAACCTTGGGAAATGGCGGAGCTTCTCCAGCTCTAAATGCCGGCATTGCTGCTGTCTTTGGACTACTGTAAGCTGCACCTTGCCATCTTTTGCAAGTAACACAAATTTTCAAAACTTTCTTAACTGTCTGGCACCCTTTTGGGACCCAAAATCTAGACCTTAATTCTGTCAATGTCGCTCTAATGCCCCCATGATGTATCTTAGCATGACATTTGATTATAATCATTTCTGTCAATTTGTGATCATGTGGGAGTATTGTTGGTTTTTGCACGTCTAACTCTAAATCTGAATTATTCAATTGACCCACGCATTTAAAAATACCGCGTTCCTCAACTAAACCAAGCTTATGTTTTAGTTGCTCAAAATTTCCTTGTTGCTTTTAACAATTTTGTGCTTCTTTTATCCAATCATCTTGAGCTGTATGATCTTGAGCTGTATGATCTTGAGCTGTATGCAACTCCGCTCTAGTGAGTTGATCTTTCCATCTAACTGCTTTCATTTTGGCACAACAATTGTAACACACCCAAGCTGTTACTCTCAAAAGTCTTAACAAACTACTAAAGTTTTCAATTGTAATAACATTGGCAACACTTCAAACCTGGCACGCTTCAGTAATCATCACAATAGCTGTCTTCTTTTCTTTGACCTCACTTTCTATCATGAAGCAGACCATGCGTGCTCGCCTTCAGACAACCATTGTGGACCATGCCACCACATGTCCTTTTCATTTAATTGTAATGCTCCCATTCTGCGCAAACCTATGTCGGCCACATTGTATTTGCCTGGGCAATGCCTCCATTCATACTTACTTAATTGCAAAATTTCATTCACTCTATGTCGTACGAATTGTTTCCACTCTCCACGGTTTTGTATCCAACATAATGCAGTTTTACTATCAAGCCAATATGTTATTTGGCTTGCTTCTAATTGCGACGCTAATGCGCTCTTGATCGTGTGCATAAGTCTAGCTAACAAGGTGGAGGACATTAATTCTAACCTAGGTATGGTTAATCTTTTAAGCGGCGCAACTCTAGATTTACTTGCTATCAATCGCGTATATGTATTCCGCTTTGCATTCGACATAAAATATAGACAACAGCTGAGTATGCTTTGTTGCTAGCATCAGCAAAGCCATGTAATTGATATTCTAATATCTCTTCATTCGGATTTTTATACAAACATCTGTCAATTTCAATGGATTTTGTTTTGCAAAACTTGTCTAACCAATCGTTCCATTACTGCTTTTTCTCTTCACGCAATTCATCATCCCAATCATAATTTTCAGAACAAAGCTCTTGAAAAAGTAATTTCATGCTTACTAACACTGGCGATATAATGCCAAGTGGGTCAAAAATTCTTGATAACACACTAAGTACATTCCGTTTAGTAGGCTTGAGATTTCCTACTTGAGTTTTCCCTTGATATGGCCTTGGGCTGTTTGAAGAGATACACGGCAACGACTGCTCACATGTGTATTAAGTGAAACTTCGGTCTCTGAAACATTTTGAGCAGCAACGTCATCTGCCCCTTTCGTTTCCTCTACGCACATAGCAGTGTGGTGTTTACCATTACAATTTTTACATAAAACTACGGGCCTACAATCCTGTGCCCTATGTCCCTTTCTCATGCAATTAAAACATCTAGAATATTTCATTAAAATAAGCTTACATTCCTTAGTATCTGTGATTCTCCTGCAGTCTTCATGGTGGTGTTTCCCTTGACAGAACGCAGCTTTCGTCTTGTTTTACAACATTTAACACACTCCCTGTGGATGGACCATTGTTTCTGCCATTATACATCTCCTTTTGGCGATTGGTCTGGTATTTCTCTCTCAGTTCAATTTCTTTCTCCAAGGCAGTTAGTACATCGTTCATACTCCAGTCACTGTGAAGTTTGTCACGACTTATAGTCAAATGTACAACTTCAGGGATCTTTTCCAGAATAGCAGGTACAACAATGTCAGAATAAGTTGCCTCGTCCACACCAAGGGCTTCCAGTCCATGATAATGTGTTTCTATCTTGTCAAATAATACTCGTAAACGCCCACAATCTCTCACACTATACACCTGTTGTACAGTCAATAATTCCTGTATATGGGTACATTTAATCAATGTATTTTTACCATATCTTTTCCTCAAACGTTGCACTGCAGACTCGTAGTTTGCCGATGTTAATGAAAACCCTGCAATCACAGATTTCGCCTGTCCCGTCAACAGGGCTCTAAGGTAATTAAATTTATCGACATTCGATAAACTTCCATTGCGGTGGATCACACTTTCGAAGTCATCCCAGAACTCTTGCCAGTCTTCGAGTTTGCTGTGAAACTTCTTCACCTTGAGCTTGGGAAGTTTCGCTCTAACCATATGAGCATGTACTGGCTGTAGACTCGGGGTTGGGGAATCAACTATCGACTCTACCGGGGTGTTTGGTTGCGCAGTTTCGACATCAGGGTTCTCGTGTACATTCATAAGCGACAAAATCTCCTTATCTAAGGGTTCTAGTGGCAGCAGTTGTTCGTTGAGCACAGATCTCAACTGCAATGCCTTCGCTTCTTGTTCTGGTTGAAACTTTACTACGATCTGTTTCGCTTCACGTAGTATCTTTGCCACAAACGCTCAGTGGCCACTTCTCGTCTTTTTGCGTTTTTTCAGTGGATCAGTCGTACTCTATCCAGCTCGAAGGACCACATGTTATAAATTCTCCTCATGAGATTTATTCCTTTGCTGGTTCTCAAATATAATGGGACTGTATGCTTTCGGTTTTCACAAATTTTATTCTATTATCATTTGTTACATATGATTGATCACTGCTATCGATATACAAACACTCTTTCACAATTCATTTCAACACATTCACGACTCAACTCCCTCTTTCGACAATCTCACTCGTATTTATACTCTCTGACTTTTCATACTGTGGGAACTTTTTCCCAGAGGAAGTTCAATGTGTGATGCATTATTCACATCTTCCTCGCTTGGTTGACCACAAGTCAACCCACAAACTTCCCTTATGTACGTACATTCTGTCTTATTTACTAAAATGTTAAAAGTTCCTGTTTTTGTTTAATAATGCTTGTATTTCCTGTTATTCAAATGTTCCAGTTTACTTTATACATATTTTGGTCATAACATTGGCATGCATATATAAATTTTTACTATATATTTTTACTGAATCTAATTAAGCTACTAATTTACAACAGCAGTTCAATAGCCCAATTGACGATTCCTCTGTTTCTCTTGTGGGAGAAGATTCACCACCCCTCAATTCCTCAAGTCTTGCCTCAACTGATAATCAGTTTCAGTTGTCAACCATAGATTTTGATACCTTGAGGCACTTGGTAGAGAACCCATGCACAAATAATATTCATCAAAACACTTAAAGGGGAATCTGGTAAAACCACGCCGGATGTAGCTAATCAGAAACAAGCACAAGCCAATTGTTGTCTGACGATATAATTCGAAAATTTGTGACGCCAAGCAAAGATGTAAAAAAAATCAGTGCGGTGTTGGAAAGTTCTGAAGAACCACATAAATGTGTGCTGAAGCTTCTATCATTCTTCTTTTCTGAACAAGAGCTTCAACAATGCAGCACAGACTGGACAGATGGCAAGCCTGCATTTGATCCAGTGAAATTAAATTCCTTAAAAGGCTTGTCTTACAAATTACGTATAGACTATAGTCTTTATACGTTATGTGAAAGATTTACATAAACTTTCACTTTGATTTTCTCGATTTACACAACATATTTTTTAAAAATTACTTTGTCAATGAACTTACTAGATCAATCATTCTTGAAGCAATTTATAACATTCACAGTGCATGTTTTATCAGACCTAAAGATACTCAGCTAATCAGCTTCACCTCATAGCTTTATAATCTGATAAAACACTGCTGCTCATGTTTCAAATGGACATAGATACAACACACTTATGACTGAGCTCAGAGCTGGTTCACAAGATGAGTTATAATAATTATATGCATATGCAGATATTTTATCAGCTAATTTTCAATGGATTTAGACCCTATTCTCAACGTTGAAAATATATGCATTTTTGACAAACAATTTTTATTGGATTTGTATTTGCTCTTCCTATACAGCTAAAAGGTAAATCTTTATGATTATGAAAAAATACATTAATGCACCAATAAAAAATGCACATTGCCATGTTGTATACACCCTGTATTGCCATTAAATAGATTAAATTAATAGACATGGGGGGGGGGGAGGTGGGACAATGTAATCTATTTCAAAGTATAGATTCAAAGTAGAAATTCGGAAGTATCTATATTGTGGTTATAAAATTGTTTCGCGTTGATAATAATCAAGCATTCCCTAAAGGGTACAATTAAATAGGTTAAAATGATTGAGGAGTGTAATAGTTTTGTTTGTGGAAACACCACGTAAATTTATTACTGCAGTATTATTATTATCATCATTTACGTCGAGCAGACACACGTTTATATGTGCTCTGTACATGTCAATAGTTTCATCGCTGATTTCGTATTTGAATCACAGTATTTCTTAATATTGTTCATAACAAAAAGATTTTCATTATGATTCGTTCAAGCATTATTGCTATTTGTGTCGCTTGTTCGTTTTGTGGACAAGACTTCATCTCGCTTGGTCGCCATTTGTGGCGATGTAAACAACACATTAATCATGCTGAACAAGACCGCCCTGATATTACATCGAGAGAAGTACCTGTTATGCAGTCACCTAATGTTCCTGTACCAAGCCGTACTGTTGTTAAGTGTTGTTGTGGCAAGATATGCAAAGGTGCGCGAAGCCTTAAAAAATGCATCAGCGTAGTTGTCAAGTGACACATGGCCTTAACGACGAGTTGTCTGCTGATCTTGAAGAGCAAATAACGATGGATAACACACGGTGGGCAAACGTCGATCCAAATTACGCCACAAGATTAACTATGTGGTCAGCGGGACTCCCCAAGAAAGTACTAATTATTTATGCAAAATGGCGACTGTATTGGGGGTGGACGAAGTAATCGGTATGTTACATGATGGAAATGAAAGTGATGACATGGAAGATTTTGAACCAGTCAACATGGAAACAAAACTGAAGTCACGACGAAACGTATTAGAAAGTAAAGTTTCGGAGATTACAGAATCTATTCGTAGTTCAGAGCCAGGAATACAACTTGATACTGAATTGTTTAAATCAAGTACGGTTCAATTTATGGAGGCATGTTTGAATGTTTGTTGTTCCTTTAACACTGGAGATATATCTGCTGCTTTACAAACAAGCATTAGTTGTGGTTCAGTTCTTCAGCGTGAAAGTACACTGTGGCTCAAATTAATTAACAGAGGAATTAGTGCTCGTCAAAGAATCAGAAATCCTTTTTATGCCGAGATAAAGAGAGACCTTCCCTTTGATGTTTTCAAAGCACTTCAGCTAGCAGTAAAAACCAGTTCTCTTGCAGAATTCAAGGAACCAAATTGCTATGTTTCCAGCAACAGAAAGGTTACCGTCATGTCTTTGACTTCGAAAGACAGTGTTTTGCAGCTTTTTGCTTACTGCATATCATAACAAACAAGTGTGGAATTATTTTTGCAAATCCTTAAAGTCTGGAAAGGCAAAACTAATTGTAACAAGCGTGAAGGATTTTGGGATGATTTTCAAACATTCTACTGGACAGTTTGTAATCAGTTTTAACTATGGACTGTGAAATAGTAATGGATTCCCTCAGCATATTTGAGTAAACTTATATAAAAGCTTATTATTAACTTGTTAAGCCGTAGTGCTCCCTAGCTAGCTACTTTATTCTTTTGCTATTTCAAGTGCCTGACAATACATTCTAATTGTGGACCGATTGGGTACTGTGTACATGTGTTAGCTGGTTAAGCAGGCTATCTGACATGCAATGTAATGTGCCTTATATTATTTTAGTCATTTACACTGTCTAATTAATGCACTTGTCAATTGTACTCCCCCCAAACCTCGGGGAAATGTGGGGACATAGATTTTTAATATATTGATAACTTAACTATCGCCCAACCCCCTTGAGGCAGGCTGACCTGACTAGTCTTGTTTAATCCCCCAACCCATAGGGGGAAAATTTGAAATGTTTTATTGAACTAGCTTAACAAAATTTTTATTTTCAAAATAAAAGTAATATCAGGATATTAAAATCTAAATATGTATGTAAATTAAATAGTATTTGCGATCAGGCAGCTATTATGTGCAAAAATAAATTCACAACTAAACATTAAAACTATTTTCTCACTATAAAGTGAAACAAACAGAATATAGAACTTCTAAATGCAAACACAAAATTACCTGTTCCAGTAAAAATTGACTTTGAAAAGATCAGGCTAGCTCCACTCAACCAATACAATACAATACAATACAATACAATTTTATTCAATAAAATAAAATACATAAGATAGAAATAACATGACCCGCAAATAGCAATAGCTAATCAGAGGCGGGCATGAAATATAAATTTAGACAGTTATAATTTCAATTAGTTGCAGACAATTTTACTGTATATATACGTGCAGAAAAAATAAAAAAAAATTAAAGAAATGTATTATTAGCGGTGGAATTTGAAAGGTGGTGTAGGATCTGATTGATGAATGATGTACTGTTAATAACGTACCCATGAAATATTAAAAATAAGATCAAACAGACATTCTCTGCAAAATCATAGGGAGATCAACATAGTCATCTTACTAGTGAAATCCTTTTTTTTAAGATCGCGGAGATGTTCAGGGACAGAATTCCATACTTTAGCACCAACTCTAGAGAAAGCATTATGCTGATTTTATCTGATAATTACCAGCAGTAGAGGATTTGGTATTATAGGAATGAACAGTAGCAACTTGAGTAAAGAGATCCATTACATTTCTAGGTGCTGAATTATGACTAATGTCGTACATTAATTTTGAAACTGTTTCAACATATAACATGTTAATAGGCAAGTTATTTGTATTTTTAAAGAAAGGAACGGCATGATCGCGATTATTAGCGAAATGCATTAACCGTAGAGCACGCTTTTGAAGTACCAAGAGTTTTTTTAAATTAGTTTGAGAAGCATTTCCCCAAACAGTAATAGCGTAGGATAGATAGGGGGAAATAAGTGATCGATAGATACTTGTAAGTACCTGAAGAGGAACAAAATGTCGGAGTTTGGCGATGATTCCGATTGTTTTGCTTACTTTGCATGCTACATAATCTATATGTTGTTTCCAAGTTAAATGTTCATCTAGTAAAAGTCCCAAATATTTAATGTATTCCTTGCGTTCAAGAGAAATATATTTCTTGTCCTTCCAGTCAAATATTCTTATATTTACTTGGTAGTTTAGATTTCTTTGATAAGGATGAAAAATAATAAAGTTTGATTTTTTAGTATTCATTGTTAATTTATTTGCATTTAACCATCTGTAAACTTTTTCTAGTTCTGTGTTAACAATGCTTTCAAGGGTTTTAGGATTCTTGTTTGAATATAATAAGTTGGAATCATCAGCAAACAAATGGAAACTAAATTTGTCAGAAGAGTAATGAATATCGTTTATATAAATAAGAAAAAGTAGTGGACCAAGTACTGATCCTTGTGGTACACCACAAATTGTTCTTTCCTTGTTCGAAATATTGTTATCAATTTCCGTAGTTTGAATTCGATTTGTTAAATATGATGAAAACCAATCATAGATTATACCTCTGAATCCATAACATTGAAGTTTACGTAATAAAATTGTATGATCTACAGTATCAAACGCTTTTTGTAGATCAATAAAAATACCACACGTAAATTTTTTATTGTCTATATTTTCCTGTATCCTATTAACTATATCAAGAATTGCATGTTGCGTTGAATGTTGCCGTCTAAAACCATATTGTGAGTGATATAGAATATTTTTGTCTTGGATGAAACTCATAAAGCATTTGTACATAACTTTTTCAAAAATTCTATTTAAGTTTGATAAAAGTGATATAGGCCTATAATTGCCTTTTTCCATTTCATCACCAGATTTGAAAATAGGAATTACTTTGGCATGTTTTAAAATAGAAGGATAAACTCCATTTTCAATTGATATGTTTAAAATATCAGAAAAAGGTTTACTTATCACGTTACTTGAACATTTTAAAATTTTTGTAGGACACGAGTATAAACCATAGGCTTTCTTGTTTTGTATAGACAGTATTTCGGACTCTATTTCTGACGGCGTAATTGGTGTGCAGAAGAAAGACTGTTGAATTTGAATATTTTTCATGTAATCAGAAAAATGACTTTCGGATTGTGTCGTATCTGTTCCTAACTTATGTCCTATCGACGCGAAATATTTGTTTAACAAATTTGGGAGTACTGATGGATCTCGATCTCGTGGGCTGTATACATTGCCACATAATGCCCCACATAACAGGGTCGGGGATCTATAAGAGAAAAATCCCCGCCTAATCAGGCGTAACTAAAAGTCAAAAGGGGGAAAACGCCTGACATATCCCCACCTTTTCCCGAGGTTGGGGGGGGGGGGGGGGGCTACAATTGACAAGTGCATAAACATTTAGCGGAGAACCTTGTGTTTCAATGCTTTAAATTTCACATGAATTCACACTTTTTGTAGTAATATTTCTGGAATATTGAGTGGTAAATATATTAATTATATTTTTCTGGAACAACTTGTAAACCATTAAGCGCCAGCGCTCTCCCATTGATGAGTGAAATCATCTGGTGTTAGACAGAGTAAAATAATAAAGTAGGTTGCATCTGGGCACGATTTCCTGTGTCTCTTAATATAAAGCCAGAATGGGTACAAGTGCACCTAGTACTGTGTGCCTGATAATTGAACTTACCAAGGGGAGTGTAGACAATATTATACTCTTCCCAACACCTTACTGTTTTATACTATTTTGGGTTACTAATAATATTTCCAAAAGTCTATTTATTATTACCAAGTTATTTACCTTGATTTTTGTTTCTCTGGCAGTACAACTTTGGTACCCTGAAGCTGGCTGACCTGTTCATGCAAATATTTTTTGTGAGATTTTTTGTTCCTGGTACATGATTGAGTAGAAAATGAGTAGAAAATTCACTGTCAAGAAAATATAATTTTCCTGGCTGGCATTCATTTGAATGTCTGATGCTTTTGTATGCATAAAATACACTCAGTCACATATTCAGGAAGAAAAATTAAAATTGCATACAAAAGTTGCCTGTTTGAAATGGCATGGCCTTGATACAATCAAGCACATTAACTGATCGAGAGGCATTAAGGGACTGGTCATAATTTAGCAGGAGGGGTGGGGAGGTGGAAACAGTGGGGAGGGGGTCACATATTTTTTAGCCAGGAAAAAGGGGGTTCATAAAATATTAGACAGTTTATGAAGGTGGGGAGGGAGTCTGCTGTTTTAGTTCAATCAATTGTTTTATACATGCCTTCTTACATTTTGTTCTTCTCACATAAGGGGGGGGGGCATTATTTTTCCGGGTATGGAAAAGCAGGGTCACAAAATATCATTCCTTAAAATTTTGAATTACACCTCCCCCCTGATAAATTATGACCAGTCCCTGATGGTAACTTAACAAAACGAATCAATGCACAAATTTAATTTTATAATCATGACTAAATTTCATTAGCAGTACAAAATTAAAAAAAAAATAAACTTTATTTCATTTCAAAATCTCTAACAAGTAAAACTTTACAACAATTATTTTAAGAATAAATAATTTTCCAATAACATTTTAACAAGTAAAAACTTTATATTAGAACAATTATATTAAGAATAAATAAGTTATAATCTAAAAATAAATATTTTTTGTGAAAGCAGAGACAGACACTAGAAAGGGAGGGGTGGAGTGATGGGAGCACTGGCCCCTGCATGTTTTATCTTTAATTGAGTATTAAATTTCCCTGATGATGGATGCTCAGTCCAAAAGCTCAGTTTTTAAAATTTTTTATGTAGTTTTGCAAATAAATTTTCAGAATGAAGCTGGAAGAAACCGGACAACCCTCCCATATTTCTGAAAGTGTTTGCTACAGTTGCAAGCTCTTACATTTCCTAATTGCAAGAGGTAAATTTAACTGGTGCAATGCATTAATACTTAAGATTATGTAACAAACTCTTGTTGAACATACTTTAAGCTAACACTTTTTTCAATTTGTGACCTATATTCATGGCTACAATAATCACAAACATCTCTTTTGGGAAGTCCACAATAGCAAAACCCTTCTTCATGAATGCGTTTTGGAATGTATGTGTATTTCCTTCGGTTTGTATGACTTAGGTTGTACCCCTTTTCTCTCAACCAAATAAGCGAGACAAACTCATGTCAAAATATCTGAAGCCAACAAGTATTATAATTGGAATTTTTTGCATATCTCGAAATGGCCTGATGTTTCGCTTCCCAGCCTTCCATCGAATTCAGAGCGAGACCCTTTCCATACTTAGCAAACATTTCTCTAGTGTGAACAGGTATAACATGGCCAAGAGCCCATACCGATGGGTTCACCTTAAGAAAAACTGCAATGCAATAGTAAAAATCAGCACATGCCTTATCAAGCTCTGCAAGGTCGGTTAGTTTAATTTCAAATTGGTTAAATAAAGCGACTGCATCACGTAGCTTAAGGCAGGCGAAAGCAAAAACATGAAGTTTGAATTTATGTGATTCTGACATCAGTTACTTTTTTTTAAATGGCTTGTATGAGGTACATAAAGTTGTGCAGAAACATACGGGATTCATGCCCTGTAAATCTATACTCAAATGTTTTACCATTGCCTTTGGTCTCATCAAACCATCTAATGATCTTTTTGGATAAACGTGAAAGATTTGCTTTAGTTTTGAGACTGTCGAATTAACCTAGCAAAAGGTGATTCCGGAACTACATCCTTACAAACATTTACATTTTGAGGAAGTTTAGAAACCCCTATAGCATATTCTAGAATTTTTCGATGCATTAAGGTGCAGAGATTGTTTTTTAAATGCAGCAGTTCGACATGCGCCCTGTCAATAAACCTACCTATCCTAGGTACAAACTCTTGCCTGGACTGCATTTGTGCAATTAAAGATGTTATCTTAGCTCTCTTAGTTTTTTCTGAACCCTTTGCCTTCTCTAGTTTTTTCTTCAATGCCTCAACATGCTTAACTACCAACAAATGCTTGTCATAATTCCATGGATTCCATTCACAATTTTTTGCTTGACCAAAACTGAAATTTAGGTTAGCCATGTCAGCAACAGAAACAGTTCCAAATGTTGAAAAGTATGTTGCGCTATTACTCCGCTCACCCGCTAAAAAGCATAACATTTTCATATCGTTGGAAGTTCCGAAAATGTGAATTTTACATTGATATAATTTACTTTGAAAACATTTGTCTCCATGTACTGAATATCAGTAACAAGCTTGCAAATATATGTCTTAACTGCATCACAGGTTTCAGGACAGTTGGCTCTGAAGATTAAAAAGTTATCTTCACTACTTAGAAAGCGCTTACCAATATTTAGAAAGCTAATCAGCCATGCACATGATTGGTCATGCTTGCCAGAAGGTGCTCCATCACCCCCAATAGCCACCTTAAAAGTATATGGCTGGCCAAACCAGTTAAAGTCTTCAGACTTATACATTTTAAGATAAAATTCTGCCAACTTTGGGAGAAACTCCTTAATATCACGGAATAAACCACTTATGTTGTCAGTGTCATTGAAATTTTGGCACAACTCTTCCTCAACAGAATACAAATTGCCTATGTCTAAACCATTTAGGTATTTCACAAGCTTATAATATGGCACTAAGGAAGCAACAGAACACTTTGCTATTTTCAATTTAGTGACTTTAGATGCAGATGCATTTTTAAATGAAAGAGCTTTACGTACTCTTATATACTTTCGTTTGCCCATTACACCCATAGTATAATAGACTGCAACACTTCTGAGCATATTGTCTGTACTGTTCTCGTATGTGATACAAGCATCCTTGTGAACTTTCGCAGCAATGTTCTTAGCTAACTTAGGCTTCTTACATATAGTTGAAGCAGCAATACCATTCGAGAACTCACTGAGAAGAGTTTACACAAGTCCATATGCTGCTGGCCTTGAATTTTCCTCTGTACCTCCATGGATTTCCAAGGCAGCATTATAGGTTTCTTTAGTTCTCCTTACTTTGGTCCGGATTGTCATGTTTTCATTACTCGGTTGCTTTCTTCTTCTCGACACAGAAATGGATGAAAGGAACTGGTCTTTGCAAGAAATTTCTGTGTTTTCATCCCCAAGACCTTGTTGAAGGGTGGCTACATTTGCATTTGTCTCATTTATCTACATAGAAAATATTTGAAATTGATAAAATAAATGTTTTCACCTGGCCATAAAAAAGGATTTTATCATTTGAAAGTTTACTAAGGGGGTGTTTATATGCCGAGGTGAGCCAGCCTGGGTACCCAAGCTAGCTCGCGTTGCTGGGCTGATTTCATTTTGTGTTTACATCAGGCAGGCTGGCTAGCCAAAACAAACAACTTGCTCACCGCTATAAATAGTGTATATTTTCTCACTTTCACAAACAACTTTCACGATTATAGCCCACATAATCATTCACAAAGACATTTAAAGATTGAAAGCTGTTGAGAAAATCTTATTTAGAACAAGAGCGCAAAGTGAGATCTCCCTAGGTGGGCTAGCTCTAAATGCAAGATAAATATTACTATGAATTAGGCCAAAAAAAAAATATGTGGGTTTCCGGTTTCCCGACCCTACCTAGCTTTTGGACGTCGAAATCCCGACCCTAAACTTTTTTATTGGATCATGCCTGTAAGTGTTTCTACTTACAGGAAAAAGTTTGTGGAAAATTGAAATTTGAGGCAATATTAGGAAAATTTATCTTTGGATGTGGAAGCACTGACTAAACAAAATGGCGTCCGGTTGTTAGGAAAATTTAAAAAAAAAGTTTTAAAAAAAGTTAACCGACCTACCCTACCTAAGTTTTTATAAGAAGAAACCGGAAACCCACATTTTTTTTTTGCCTTACATATCGACATTAGATCTCAGCAAGCAAGCTAGCTCGTGTACACATGCTGGCTTGCTCCATACAACATGCCCTAATTGTTAATAATTATTAACCAGTTCTGCTGCTATATATCTTGGAGAAAACAGTTCATGTGTTCAAAGTAAAAAGCCATATAGGCAATACACATTTAAAAAAATATGCATGGTATCCAAACTTTCTAAATCATTTACCTTTAACTGAAGTCTTTTCAGTTTAGCTTTACCAACTTCGTACTTTAATTTTTCTTTCCGAATATTCTCATTGCACTCTGATAAGTTGTCTCTTACGGTTTTTGCTTGCTTGATATATTTACCAACATTAAATCTGGCATACGTTTTCTGCTTTGATAAAGGCATTCTAGAAACGGTTGTAATAGATTAAACGTTGTCCGTGGTAGTAGAAAATCTCAATTTACTGCAAATTGACCTTCGTTTCTTCAGATGTAAAAACATAGTATTCTTACCTGATGTTGACACCATAAAAAATGCTGCAAACCTGTAGTAGAACAGTAGCAGTAAAATATCCTTTTGAAGATGAACAACAGGCAAATTTCATGTTTTCTCAACGTCTAACAAACAGCTCATGTTCGGTGTTTAAAATGCTTTCGATCGCTTTTATCATGCGACAAACATAGACATATTTGGTACCAAAATATAGCTTGTTTCTTGAAGAGTTGACTCGTATTATTTTCAAGCCCGAATTGCATACAGGGTGGGAAAAATTGCTTGCAGAACTCCAGGCCCCGGATGAAAATATTCGGCCTCAGTCTCCTTATGAAATACCGCTGTCCGGATGTTGCAAATAACTGATAATTTTCGTGGCGTATTTTCGATCGACGTTTGCCCAACGTGACACTGCAGATACCCCTGAAAATGACAGTTCTATTAACAACATTGATATGACTAATGACGAAAGTTTTCCCGAACTGAAACAAGGCATAAATTTACCTAAAAATGACTCTGGATGGCAAACAGCTAATGATTATTTTAAATGTGCGCTCCAGTTTAATGATCTCCAATCACAATGCAAGACGTAAACTCAAAAATCAAGCTTTTAAACGACGTTATATATAACTATTTTGCAGATAACTTTGGACATAACGAAATGGTACCTGACAAAATTATGGTTGCTAAATATAAAGATTGTACTGTAAAGGAGTTAAAGAAAGCTTTGCAAAATTTAAAATCCAACAAAAGGGTGACCTTAGTGAAATTAAATACGTCTCCCGCACAGTGCGTGATAAGCTTCGTAATAACAACAATGATGGGCTAACCTGACAGCAATGAGTCATTCAATCACGACAATTATATCGGACAGAACTTTTGGGGTTATATTAAAAACGTTATCAATAAGGAAGGACTCAATATTACCATCATTTAACATGACAGATTGCTTTACTTATTTTTCTAAATCCCTGGCTAAAATTAATCCTAATAGACTGTTTAACATTCCCAGCTGGATTCCAAAGTTATCTGATCCCAAAGTTCAATTCAACCTTGACCCCCTGACTTAGCAACAAATTACTAATGTCATACGTAAAATGAAATCGTCTGGCTCTCCTTGCCCCCTTGATCAGCTTTCGATAATTTGTTTTAAGCGATGTCCTTATCTGAGAACTTACCTCAGAGAACTAATTCAAGAAATTTGGCTATCTGGAACTGTCCCGAATGAATGGAAAAAAGCCTGTACTATATTAATACACAAGAAAGGCAACACTGATGATCCGTCAAATTTCCGTCCCATAACACTTGAGTCCATACCATTAAAAGTATTTACATCCTGTCTTCGAAACGCAATATATTCCTTCCTCGCATCCAATAACTTTATCGAACACGGCATACAAAAGGGCTTCACCCCTAACCTATCTGGCACTCTAGAACACACAGTGCAAATGGCTGACATCATTAACAAAGCCCGCATCAGACAACGCTCTGTTGTCATCACCCTACTTGATCTGAAGAATGCTTTCGGCGAAGTCCATCATAATCTCATCCAATCAGTACTCGACTACCAGCACATCCCAGAACACATAAAATATAAAAAGTTTATACACTGATTTCCAAACCTCAATAATTACCTCCGAATTCCGCACCCCTTTTATATCTGTTGGCTGTGGCGTATTGCAAGGAGATTGCCTCAGTCCTCTTCTTTTCAATATGTGCTTCAATACTTTCATCCAACATATCAAAGCTGAAAAATACCATCAGGTTGGCTTCTCCTTCAAGCTACTAAATCCTGTCCACTTGTTCCAGTTCGCTGATGACGCAGCCGTAATCACTGGCCAAGAATCTGAAAACCAGCATCTCTTAAATCGTTTTTCCATCTGGTGCCAATGGTCCAATATGATTATCAGAGTCGATAAATGTAGTACCTTTGGCATCAAGAAAGCCATCACAAAATCAGTCCAATATTTGCCCAAACTCCAAATCGACAATAATCTGATACCAACAATAAAGATTGGAGAAGCATTTCAATATTTAGGACGTAACTTTGATTTTAACATGTCGAATAACAACCATAAGACTGAACTAACCACTCTCGTTAACAAACTAATGACTGATATTGACTCAAAGCCACTACACCCAAGAAATAAGCTTCTCGTGTACAGTCGTTATGTCTTATCCAAATTATCCTGGCATTTCACCACCGCAACACTTTCTAAAACATGGGTTATTGAAAATATTGATCCCGCAGTCAACCAATACATCCGTAAATGGCTTGAAATTCCAATCTCTGGAACACTAAGTACTGTTTTTCTAACCCGTAACAAATTTGGTCAAAGTATTTATACTCCATCGGAGAAATTTATCCAATGCCAAACAGTTCTTCGAAAAGCTTTAAAACTTTCTCCTAATCAATCGATTAACGAACTGTGGAAATCCACTAATACTCGTACTAATGTCCAATATGACTTTTATAACTCAACTGAAGAAGTGCTTAAAAGTTTTCGCTCTGAACATGAAGATAAACTCAAAATGCTATATCAATAACTATCTTCCGACATGTAAGAACCTTAGCAGATGGGGATTGTCTTCAAGTTCAGAATGCTCCTTATGTCTCGGCCCAGAATCATTACTGCACATGGTCGCTGGATGTCAGTGTTATCTTGATCGATTTACGTGGAGGCACAATTCAATCCTGAACTTTCTTGCCGATACCTTGCAAACTGTGAACGGTTCTGCCCTCTACGCTGATGTGCCTGGATTCAAAAGTCCGTCAATAGTAACTGGTGATGCGTATCGCCCGGATTTGTTGCTATCATTATCAAATGGCTCTCTTTATGTGGTCGAGTTCACTGTTGGCTATGAGACAAACCTCGAGAACAACGTTAAACGAAAAAAAAGCCAAATATAGAGAACTAGTAAACCAGTTAGGTGAAAATTTTAACGAAGTAAACTTTGTTAATCTTTCCATGAGCTCCCTAGGTATTTTTGCGCAAGAATGCTTTACATTCTTAGAAATGTTAGGAAATGTTGGTCTCGACAAAAACTACCGGATGTGTGTTGTGTTAGGAAAATGATGACTATTGCCATTCAAAGTACTTATTACATTTTTTGCTGTCGAAATAAGGGATGGGAAAGTCTGGACTTGTTAACTATTTGATATATTTGATTGTCTTGTATATTTAACAATTATACCATGAGCCATATATGAGGAGAGCAAATGGAATAATTGTTTTATAATATAGTCTAATACCCATTAACTGAAGTAATAATTAATTATCCTCTGTTACAATATCTTGACAAATGACAATTTGTTCGGCCAAAAACCGCTTGGCCTTGAAAATTTGAAATACTTTTGTTTTACAATTCGAAGACAAAGTGAAAGAAATGGTATAAACGTCTGTATAATATATCTGAGCTCACAGAAAAGCTCAGATATATTATACAGATGTTTGGTAGTATAGTAAGTGTTTGTTGACTGCAAATTCATTTGTCTTTCATTGCAAACTTTTCTGAACAATTTATATTCTCAATGGACAATGAACATTTTTTTTCGCTGTTGTTTCGGTATTAATTCTGTAAAAACGTGTATTTAAACTGTAATAAATGTATTTTGCTAACCTGTCAAATTTTTATGAGAGTTTTTCCTTGTACTATTATCTTTCTCAAAGCGAATATTTTCCTGCTTCGCAAAACTCATGTAGTTTTTGGACCGCCATCTTGTTTTTCGGTACTCGCCGTATATGAGCTGATATATGGCGAGTAATTGAACCAATCAGATTGCAGAACAGCTCGTATATGGTGAATGACTATATTATAATTATATATTTTCATGTATTCAGTTTTGTCATTTTTATTAGTTCATAGTTGTGATTCAAATAGCCAATTGTAAGTTACCTTAATTAGTGAGATTTACAATTGTATATGTATAGTATATAACCGAAAATTATTAAATAAAGTTTCCATTATTATTATTATTGTGGTAATAAATTTATGTGTTGTTTCCACAAACAAAACTATTATGTTTTATTGCCATGCAAACATACAAAGAACTGATTGAGGAGTAATTTGAAAAAAGTTGACATTTCTCATTATCAATTTTATAGTGTTGTTATTCCTGTGCTTCGTTTTGAAATGGAAAGAAGATGAAGAGGAAGTTTAGAAAGGAATCAATTAACAGCAAAGGTAGAGCAAACAAGTTCTACAAAAAAGACTTAACCTTACAAACATCCCACAAGATCCTTATGACGATTTATTGAGATACTTAATGATTTGACCTCTTAATATTTTAGATCATAAAACTTTAGTCACTTGCACATACAGAAGAGACAGTAATTGAACGGATTGCACAATGCAATGTTATCATTAAACACAGCATCGGCAACTACATGGACTCGGCCTCTATAGTTGATATGAAACTATGAAAGGGTTAATTGAAAAAATTTCCCTTGCATTGCATGATTTAATTATAGTTGTGGCAACCTTTCGTTGATAGGCATGCAACTTCCTGAAACTAAAGTGAAAGATAAGGAGAATTTCGAAGTTTGAAGTGAATGCCCTCATGGCTACCTGCTCTAGATGAAGGGCCTTTGGTCGAAACGTAGAAATTTCCTAATATTTTTCAGGTAGTTGCATTGCTACAAACGAAAGCTTCAGTAATTTGATACTGGCATTACCTACACTGGTAAAGCCAGTTCTACTGAATTTGCAGTTCCTGTAGTTTATACAAAACAAATGTGTGGTCCATTGCAGGCAGAGGATAAGTCGAGTTAACTTCATGCCTGCACTGTAAAATGCAAGGAGTTGTATCAATTCCAAAAGTCAGTGTTATTCTCTCACCAAAAACGATGACAAGTTGGAGTGGATTCAAGTCCTTGAAATTTATAGTGTGTAAATTAAATAGTATGAGAATTGAAAGTTTCGAGCAAAGGCCTGGTTCAGGACAAATATTTGTAAATATTATACCGTTTTGGGCATAATGGCTTGAGCGATGCAATTTCCTGAGCTGTTTACAATTGCGCAAAATCATGCAGGGGTAATGATTCCACCAGTGCGGATTTATTATTGTCTTTCAAAATACAATTCACACTATGTGTGTGTGTTTGTGTTATAATAAAATGTTCTAAAACTGTTTTCCCAGTAAAGCGAGGGCAAAATTACATATGAAATTAGAAATTGACATGACCATATGGGTGCAAACATGGCGAAGAGGTGGGTTAAGCAAAAATCAACATGTTAACCTGAGTTAACCAAGTGATGTCCACCAGACAGCACGGCTGAATGTGACTATAGTTGAAAAGAAAATTAAGGTATTGGAATAATTCCTTAATCTTTGAAATTCTTTGTGATAATTAACGAGTTCCCTCTTATGATAGTTGTTGTACTTAACACATGCTTATCAGTTATTATAGCACACTAGCTCTAATGCATGGTTTATATAGAAAAAAAATGGTGATTAAATCAACTGTGCATGCTTTATGTTGTAGCTGATTCCCATACACATCTTTTATAAAATAGGCCATTTTGTTTATAATTCAAAGAAGCAGTTAAAAGGCTGCAGGTTACGAACTTGGATGTCTTCTCCAGCAGATAAGTACATGTATCAGAGTTAAAAACAAAATGTAGCTGGCTGTAATATTTTTTGACACTGAAACAGTATCAGACCAGCTGTGAATCAAGTAACTATACCACGGTAACCGCATAAGAAAATAGTTGGAAAAAGTGCTGTGTGTAAATTCAGAATTGAAACGGAGCGTGTCTTGCACGGCCATGGTCTTCGAGTATGGTTTGAAAACCATTATAATGTGATACTATATCATACATGCATGCCACTCCATTTTACTCAACTATATGCTTACCTATAGTTCGTTAAATTAATCAAATAATCCTATATTTTTCTAATTCTCTTATCGACCAGTTCTGGAAGATGTATGATGCATATGGCAGAGTTTAAGAGCGGTCGTCAGTAAATATTGCCTTAGGTGTGTAAAACGTGAAATATCAAAATCTCACAAACTGTGTCAAAATAAAGGTCTTTGGGTAGTAGGTAAAGAAAAACAGTCTAAGGTGAAATGGATTTATATTTTAGGCACATGGCTACAATAATAGAGTTCAAGGCTCTGAAGGAGACTTTACCATGATTTGACCACAGTCGTTTGAAAGCTCGTTTAAAAATCCTGAAACTTAATATAATCAAATAATTGAAAGTTTCTCAATAATGTGAGTAACTACTTCACATTTCAAGGGGTTGATATTTGACTTACATTTAATATAGAATATTTTACAGATTTTTCAATGTTATGCTTTTTGGAGAGATTTTTTGTTGATGGCTAAAATCACCACTGATATGTCTCTGTTTGAAGGCTAAAATCACCACTGATATGTCTCTAGCGGTAACCAAATTATAATCCAGCATTAGTTCGATTCCTCCTCTTCAAATACATGTTAAAATATTTTGGGGCCGTTCAATATTTTGCTTTTTATGAAGCGAAACAAATATACACTAAACAAGCTCCAAATGTCGAATAAATTACTGCAATGCGAAACTGTCAATTCACAACCAACGTAAGAAAAATATTTTTTGCCTGCAAAAGTGCTTCATGCAAAGTTATTGTCCAGCTTAGAAGTAAGAGGAACACACTCATTAACATTCTGTCCAGTTTATTAGTATCTTTGCTCGTGTCTGCCAGGGATTAATGACATGAAGTCAAGACCGCTCGCTAAGCTTAAATAACATGGTGAAGTACTCTTTTGACTTTGTATCATCGTTCATGACAAGAAACGGTCTGAATAACTTGAATAAACACATCCCGACGTTTGTAGGGCTAAAACAAAATTCACCAGCCGAGATTATCTCTTCAAAATTTCCAGGACAGCGATGATTTGAATTCACAACAACAACAACAACAACAACAACAACAACAACAACAACAACAACAACAAAGACGTCTGCGCGACCCCATGATCAAGGTCACCACTGTCTCGGAAAAGGTCAGATTACATCAAGATAAAAATAGGTTACGCGTCAAGATATTAGCTTCTATTAGCTGGAGCAGGTATATACAGCTTCTATTAGCTCGAGCAGGTATGAAATGCAAGCAAACAAAACCCATATATTCGCTGGTACAATATTCGTTAGTCCTGTCATAAATTGCTATTGATGGTTAGCATTTGACACATTTGTATATGGCCATGGGAACTAATACATTCTTTTGCGATGTAAGTAATGTTTACAACATGAGCGGCCAACACGTATCGGATATACAAACTCGAGCCGAAGGCGAGATTTTGTATATCCGATACAACACAGATGCGAATGTTGTAAACAACTTAAAAAACGACTCATCTTATGAGTGCATTGGCAAGTAACCCTAAAAATAAACGTTGTCTAAGCCGAGAAAATCAAAGTTAAAGTTTATGTAAATCAACATGAATCTGTATCACATATACAGATACGACATGCTTATGATTTTTCTTTGTGTTTTCTTCATGAATTATTGAGTTTTTTAATTATTATTATTAATACAAATTAGTCTGATACCTATAATATAACATAAATCTGCTTAAGTCGGATCTAAAGGAAAATATCTCTGTGTAGTAGTGTACTACACTTTCCCTCCTTCAACACTGCTAAAAATTAACTAACTAATTATTACAAACGATTATGGCCACTCTTCTCCATAGAGTCAATTATGTACAATTGTGGAAATAATATAGGACATTTGATTCAGTGGTGCACGACGTGAGACCAATGTTTGACTTCCATCTTCCCATCATACCTAGCGCGTTTTCACTAACAATTACGTAATTTGGTTCCCCAGTAATATTACGTAATTTTACTAAAAATTCGTAAGGCTCTGTGGAAGAGAGTGGATTATGGCGATGGCTGTCTCCAGGCTAGGCTAGTGATTACATGCGCAGTATCAAGTGCACCAAAACGTACCATGACGCTCACTGATTTTGCAGTGAACTCGTGTTTATAGGCTTATTCGATGGCACTCACATGCAACTTAAGATAACTGTGTGTCCGCGTCACCGGGATTTGTATGGCATAAGATGGCGCACATGCAAAAAGATGTGCTCTGGTCCTGTTGGTTGGTGCAAGCATAAATATCGACAATACAAAGGAGACTGTGGTATTACATCCATCTAGTCTGAGGGACTCTACAGGCTCACAAAGTGCCTTGTTCCTGTTGGTTTGCATAAGTACTGCATGCTTTATGGTCTGTTAAAATCATTTCTCACTTAGAAGGCCAGTCAGCCTTACTTAATAAGTTTTTTTGCTCTATTGCTTTATCTTTTATTGTTGTCATAACATATTCTTTTTAACAGCCATTTGTAGGCGATGCCGTACTCAGTTAAAAGTATAGATGGAATCAAGCCCTCACACACTGACGGATATAGCACAAGAATGTACTCAAAATGTACAAAGAATTACTTCTGAGGATACTGAAATAACTCAAGTACATACAATATTTTTGTTGTTATTGTTTCGTTATATAAGACCATATTAAGACTATATTAAGTTATATAATTATAACTGGGGCCGAACTATGCATCTTGCTATATTACATATGCTTTGGATCATAAAACAAACAGGGGCAAAGGTACTATTCAATAGAAAGATTAAAAATATACTACAGCGTACTTAGGTCAGTTAAGGTACCTTGGAGCTTCGCCTCTTCTCTTAACGGTCTTGCTTGTTCCATCTCAAGCTAAGGTACTAGCAGTATTGAAGTGGTTATTAACAAAGCTTGCAGTTTTGTTGATTTGTTATGGTGATCGAAACTATTTGTTGAAAATCAACACGTCCGGAATTTAGCGAAATACAAGAAAAATTGACCTTGTCAATGGAAAAACAATACATGGGGAACAATTGATTATTAAACAATACATGGGGAACATAAAAAGCAAAAATCTGTGACGTTCTAGAGAGGACGTGAAAATTGTATTTTCGTCATCAAATTCATCAAAGACGACGTCACAAACCAGAAGCTGACATGAGTTGGCGCCAAATGACGACATCTACGTCGTCTTTTCTTTAAATACTTCCCAAAGACCTTTATTTTGAAATATTTTGAGAGATTTTGATTTTTCATATTTTACACACCTAAGGGATGGACAATTTGATTTATCATGGGGGGGGGGGGCGGCCACAAATCCGAAAAAAAATATCGAGCATGTCTCGAATGGAAGAAAAAAAATCGAACATCGCTAACACCAGCAAAAAAAAATATCGAGCACAAAAAAATTCGAATTAGCAATACTCTATATTGAAAGAAAAATTCAGTTTCCCTGAGTTTTTTTCTGTTGATTGTTTCGGTTCCGCCTTGGTTAACAATACCGGAAGTATACATGCAAAATACAAACCGATACAAAAGTGATACAAACCAGTTCTGACAACTTTGACTTCAATAATTCAATTATCCACAAATTACCTTAATGGTATCCCTAAAAACCCCAATCTTAACACTGAAAGTCCCACACTTCTGTAAATATGGCATCGATTAATGAGGGTGGGAAAGGGGGGTATGGTTCACGTTTCATAATAAAAACTGTTTCACAATTCACGTGCCATAAAAAAGCAATTTCACATTTCACGGATAACGAGACTCTAATAAAAACAATATTATAGTAATAGCTTTAAGATTATGTTTAATGCATGGTACAGTACTATGCTTTAAGTTCTCTTCTCTGCCTGGCAGTTAAAAAACTACTTACAAGTTTGAGTCATTAGTACGTCCGACGACCTCCGAAAGGCCTCCGAAGTTTCTACTCGATCATATAAATTATTAGAGAGGTTAAGATACCCGGTTTACGGGTACGGGTGATATACATGTACCCGTACCCGTCAATTGGGGAACGACTTGTAACTTAAGAAATCCAAGATATTCCGCCGTGAGAAAACCAATGAGAGAATGGTAACTTTCACTGTTGAGGTTCGCCATAGATTGTTAAAAATTTTGACGAGCATATGTGCACTATTTATTTGGGTAAGATGTTGAAGTTTTTTACTATTTAAACGGCCCACAAATAGTAAACAGAAAACACCCGTACCCATTTGTCTTTTACATGTAGACCATGGTTTACCGTGAGGAAACGGGTAGAAATTATGGGTAAAAATGCTGACATCAGCAAAAATTGGTAAACAAAATGGCGATACTCGTACCCGTAAACCGGAATTGTGGTATCTTAACCTCTCTATTATCGTGTATTATATCCATTGTGACTATTATGAAATAGATTGGAATAAACAAATCAAAATCACAGTTCACGAAACAGACATCCTTAATTCCCATTTGATGGGGCATTTTTATCGACAATCACGTCTAACGGCTGTAGAACAAATCACATTTCACAACAGTAAGATCAAGCATTTCACATGAACAAATATTGACCATTCACGGCTCACGAAAATACCCTTTCCCACCCTCATGAATATCGCTCTCTGATTCTGAATAAAAATTGCAGTTTAAATACGTATTGGGAACACTGATACGATTGGGAACCGTGAGAATTTGTATATAGATGCCATTACGCCAATGCAAAATGGGTTACACACTTACACTTGATCCAATTTTGATCGGGGCTATGGTCTACGTTTAGTAGACATAGCCCCATATAAAATGGGCCAAGTATAAAATTGGCCAAGCATAAAATGGGCTGATAGTTAGATCATAGAATAGGAAGGTATACCAGAAGTCTCACTCAAGCAAGTATTTGTCCGCGTTTTTACAAGCAATTCGTCATCAATCACACCATCCTGGCTAGTACAACCGGCACTTTGTACCTACCAAAACCTGATAAAAACTTCCGGCTGTACTAGCCAGGATGGCGTGGATTGGCATGAACGAGTTAAAATTTTTGTGGGTTACACTTCTGCTATACTTTCCTATTTTGTGGTTAGGGACCATTCATTTTTTATCAGGAGGGGGGGGGCTGGTGGTTTTTGCAGGGGGCCACCGGAAAAAATAGTGATGTGAAAGGGGGATCACCTCAGGAAAATTAAATTTTGAGAGGGGGCCACCAAAACATCAATGAATACATAATATGTAAAAGTCAAAGCAATAAACTTTCGTACTCTTTCACTTATGAAAATTCAAAGTTGGCAAAGTAAAGTTTTAGCACATGCATGCAGTCAATTTAAATGTAACAATTAGGAATGTAACATGTAACAATTAACATGTAACAATTAGGAATTTTACATATTTGTGATATTCAGTGCATTTTAAAATGCAATTTAGTTTCTTAGGAAAAAACTTCATCTTCATGGCTGTTTACTAAAAGTTACTGGAAGTGACATTGAGTATTACAGTAAAACCGGATGTTCTGTTGCCATGAGTTCCCTAAAAAGATCGGTGACCCCCATATTTTAACTGATACTTTATTTCTTTAATGCATTTTACATTTCATATCCGAAATTAAAAGAAAAATCATTTCTGGATCTTGAAAAAAAATGCTTTATCAATGCAACATGCATTGAAGGAAAAAAGAAAGATATGTAAAGAAATGTGCAAAAGACATTTGTGGATCAGAATTGTACACATTAGTAGCTTCATTTTGCTCAAAACACAATATGAGCGTCAAGATGGCGCCATATTGGGGGTAAAGGTGGTATATTGTGATTGTCATATCTTCCTAACGAGTTTGGTGACCCCGACTTTTTTGTGTGATTTTACTTTAAATATATCATAAACTCCATGCCTGGGAAGTTTCAGCACTTTCTCATTTCGGGAACAATTACTGCGGAATTACCTTAAAACAAATAGCAAAAACAATCCCGACTTTTGGTTACAGTCCGTGCTGCGCATGTGCCATTCTTTTTGTTTTGGTAGACTATTTATCTCTCATTTCCATGGTTTCCAGTCCGATTGCATAATATACGCGCGATTCTATATTTGTTGATACAAGGAGTGGGAATACACAGTTTTGAAGAGATTTTCAACGATTTGTGACTTTTATGAAGTGAAATCCAATTAATAACAAATCATTGAAACAATATGAGAAGAAAGAAAGAATATTATGCCAACAATTAAGGATGCCTTTAAAGTGTGTTTATTTGAAATTCAGTCAAGCGCTTCGCCATGTCGAAGTTATACTGTCATCAAGGTAAATATTTGTTTTATACATTTGATTATTTCGTTCTACAGAGTCGAGACTGGATCTCTAATTCGCTGTGAATTTGTGACAATTTTTAAGCTAGGGCAATTTTATTCATTTACTGTCTGAGAAAAGATGGGATCTCTGAGTTTATAATTCAACTTGTTCGAGACATGTATTGATGTATATTTGTAGTACTTCACCTCGGCTCAGTACTATAGCTTGATTCAGTCAAGGATAAAAACTGATTTCATCTTTATATGGCGAGCTGTTATCAAAATGCTACTGGGATTGAGTTGTTGGATGATTATTGTTTTGTAATTCATAAATCAGGCATCTCCAGATGAACTTTCCGGTAGCATGCAGAATATATTGAATTTTTTTACATGACATGATTGATTAACATACTGAATAAAATTTCTATTATGCTGTACTATAGGTTACCTTGAGTTCATGGAAACATTACAGATTGTACAACACTAACATCGAATAAACATGGTGATGAGTGTGGAGATGTGGTTATAACAACCATATAGTGGTTAACCAATCAGAAACAAATTTAAAGAGAGGAATAAATATAGAAGAAACAATACAGATTGGATGCTGATGAAACAAAGATGGAAGAATGTATTGTCTTATAATAACAATTCACATTACATAAGAGCACAAGTATTGTTTATGAGTTGGAATAATTTGATTGAGTTGAGAATAGTTTGATTGACTTGGGAATGTTATCCAGTGCTGGTTGAGAGTCAGAAAATTATGTCCTTAAATAGCCACCTATAAAATGTTTTCTAGTTCTATTTCCTGTAGCTACTTTATATATTTCATTATCTTTTTGTATGGATATATGATAACTGATTTCAAGCACCATGTTTCATGCCATGTGCACAAAAATGTAGTATAGCAGTTTTAACATTCTGGCTAAAATAGTTATCTGGCCAACATTGAGATATAAATACTGATAGTTTTGGTGGAGATAACATTACCATCATGTAACATAGTCAGGGGGGAAATTTTCTAATCCTTACATCTGCTTTGTTTTGTTTTAGATGTTTAACAATGAATATTACATGTATTGCATTTTATTATATTATATTGTAGTAAAGTATGAACATCTGATCATATTGGTGTGGTATAAAGCAATATGCTATATGCTTGTGATGTTACTCGAGTGTGTATCCACACCGGGCAGGTGTGGATACACACTGTGCCCGGTGCATATTTTTGTATTCAAGCCTGCACGGTGTGGATACACACTCAGAGTAACATCACAAGCACCTTATTCACCTGAGTACACTACACCAACACAACAAAATAAATATCATAATATGCTATATATTGAATTTTTTACAACAACTAGGTATAACAGTAATAACACTTTTGTCTGGGTGGCTAATTGATGCCGTGCAACAGATACTGCCAAGATGTGGTTCACACCAGCAAATTTCTACACGATTTGTATTGTAACTATTGGTCACACTAGCAACTTTCTTCAGGACTGTGATCATGATGTTTTTCAGGACATTATTTTCGCTGTTACAATAACATGCAACTCAAGACTGAGTTAATATATATACAAAAGTTTTGGAATATTATGCCCAATTCGATACAAACAACATGTCACCTAAGTCGCTTTAAGTTAGCCATGACAAACTCTTCATTGGTCAAAATTCCATCTTGTTTTAGCTGTTCCAATGTCGTAAGGTGGTCCAAGAGCTTGGAGCGATTATTAACTTTATTCTGAAAAACAATTATTTACTTTATTAAAAAACTCATTAATAATTCATGAAGAAAACACAAAGAAAAATCATAAGCGTGTCGTATCTGTATATGTGATACAGATTCATGTTGATTTACATAAACTTTAACTTATATTTTCTTGGCTTAGACAACGTTTATTTTTAAAATGACTTCGCCAATGAAATCATAAGATGAGTCGTTTTTTAAGTTGTATTTTATTAACACGGATCGTTTTCTGACCCTTCATTGGTTTCAAATCACACGACTCTCTATGCATGATATATGTATATGTATTTCGGTCATTTGAGCTAAAAGTAATGTTTACAACATTTGCGTCCGTGTTGTATCAGATATACAAACTCTCGCCTTCGGCTCGAGTTTGTATATCTGATACAACACGGCCACTCATGTTGTAAACATTACTTTTAGCTCAAATGACCGAAATACATATACATATATCATGCATAGAGTTGTGTGATTTGAAACCAATGAAGGGTCAGAAAACGACCCGTGTTAATAAAATACATATATTTCTTGGGGATTTTTAAACCACAAGTAAAAGATTTTTAAACCACACTTGGCTGCCGTAGGTGTAGTATCAAGAGGACGATATGGTGCTAATTCCTTCTCGGCTTTTCTTACAAATGATGTTAGGTCTATACTTTTACATTGTGTAATAAAATATAATATGTGCACTGATGTATGCATATGCATGTACCTCTGTTTCTGTATTTGACAATGATGTGCTTGGAGCATTCATTGGGGCTTGTTGTTAATGCTTTTACATCTTCAGTGAGAGCAATTGTAACCTCCGAGTGCGCAGATTTATCATCAGTCGAGGATGACTTCTGTTTCTTACCAGGCTTTCTCCTGATGTAAGAAAAAATATTAGCTGATTGGATTGTATGTATTCGTGCATGCATTACTGCTAAGATAGCAATTATGAGGCATATACAGTTGCATACCTATTTCTGTAAATGTAATATCATCACATACAGCTTCGACGATGTAGAAAACTGGGATATTAGATATATGCATGGTTTCGCTATTTAATGTACTTTCCAAGTCTTGGTCGGACTTGATGCCAAACTTTTTATTGCTATACCCAATGTATCCCATTGTGAATAGCCTTTGGATTTCCTGTGAGCTGCCTGAATACGACTCAAAAGGTTTTTGTTTCCTTTCCCCCCACGGATGTATACGTTGGAAAGTCTTTGATAAAGATCTCTTCGAACTTGTGTTTGTTGGCACTAGATATGCCGATAACACGTAACATAATATCCACTGACATATTTAATAATTGTCCTAAACTTTACATTAATGATGTTTCCAGCACTCCACCTACATGTATTGTAAAACAATCATACCCTTATACATGTATTGTAAAACAATCATGCCTTTATTATTACTACAGGCTGTATAAAAATGATGTTTAAAATGACACTTAATGGGTTAAACAAAGAAATATAAGCTGCTAACTTATTTTTGGGACAGTATCCAATGTACCACACAAAAAACCACACATTTGCTTTTTGAGCTTTTTATTGCAGAATGGCCAGGGATGCTGGAACGATGTGAAGGCAAGGGGGGCAGATTTTCGTGAAAGGGCACTTTTGAATTGATATATACTAAGAGATGTTTGCAAAACTTTCGCCTAATCATGTTTTCTATTTATTGGATGACAGGGGTGTGAGGGGGTTCTCCGCCAGGCGATTGTGCTATTCTTGAAGCTTGATGACTGCATTTCTTGCGTTTTCTGAAGTAAATTCATAAAAGAATTGCACTAACATTTCTGACAATTCGCTATTTCGCCAAGCCAATCCTTTAAATTGAAAGGGCACCTTGGCCCCCCTTGCCCCTCCTGGTAAAGGGCAAGGGGGGCGGCTGCCCCTCCTGCCCCCCAGTTCCGGCGTCCCTGAGAATGGCATATGTAGCTGAGAATTCATATTAACCCATTGAGTGGCAGCACTCTCCCCTTGACGAATAAAATCGTCTGGTGTTAGGGAAAGTACATTTATTATCCCAAGGGGGGGGGGATGAAGATGTTGAGGGGGCACCGAAATATTTTCTGGCATTAAAGGGGGGGGGCTATGTCTGAATATTCTCGATACACTGAAGGGGGGGGGCTCTAAACTTTTCAAAGTTTTGATCCAGCAGGGGCCTGGAGTGTTCACTCCCACCATAGTTAATAGAATAGATGGTTTGGAAACTCCCCCTACTGTGAAATGTAGGAAAAAAAGCATAAAAAATTCAAGTTAAAATTTTGACATTTTCAGGTAAAATTTGCATAATAAAGTAATTATTTTTGTGAAATGATAACCATTTTTGTAAAATACAGTCAATTTACATGAAATTTGTTTGCAAATTTGCTTTAGAAAATGCCAGAAATTCAGTCCTAGAGCTTCATAAATGTCAAAATTTTCTGGGGGAGGACCCCAGACCCCCCTTTTCTCCCAAAACTTAGTATGAGAGTGCCAATCAATCACAAAAAGCTTTATTACACATATAATTCTCCAACATCCCCCCCCCAACGTCAGATGCTTTGCTACGTCCCCTGATGGTTGTATTTGAAACCGATTTCAGTTTTAAGATATCTTAGTCTGCTCTTCTAAATGGATACATGAAATCACATATAGCTTTCTTTAAAATTTTTTGGTGCCAGGTTTGTGAAGTAATTTCCAAAAAGTAGCAGTCCAAAAACAAAAAAGCATACGATTTGTAAGAATGATATGTTCTATGTTTATGAGATATTAAGTACAAACAGGATGAAAATTTAAAAAATTGCATACCGGCACTTTTACATGCATTTTTGACAGGCATGCAAAGACATCTGCAACATATCAGGAGATACGTTGGGTGGGGGGCGACATTCTCTAATGTTCCAGCACATTACCCTGATCCAAGAAATCCTGGCCACTACATGAATGTGTTCAAGACTCCGACTATACACTGAATGACGGACAACAACAACCTGTTAATAATTTTGCCCCTAGAGCCAATCTAAAATGTTTTTTTTAAAGACGGTGCCATTTCATCTGGCGCTAGTGAGGTGAAAGAAGCAGCAGGTCGGTATTTTTGTTGAGAAGCACATGCTTGAGTATATCAGACATCTTGAGGAACTGCAAATTGTATCTATGATAAGAGAGAATTCCGGATTGTACTCCTTCGATTCCGAATTCTGGAGGGGGGGCATTGAAAATTTAAAAACTTGGAGGGGGGCATCGAAAATTACCAATAACCTCAACAGGGGCCCTGTAAAAATATGAGTTTTTTCAGGACATCTTCATCCCCCTCCTCGGCATAATAAATGTACTTTCCCTTAGTCGAGTAAAATAATAAAGTAGAGCACATCAGGGCACAATGCAACTCAATGGGTTAAATAGACACATGGACAGATAGGTCAGTTAACCCATATTAAGCAGCAGCGCTCTCTTGACGAGTAAAATAGTCTGGCATTAGACACAATAAAGTAGGGCATATCAGGGCGCAATGCAACTCAATGGCTTAACTAGACACATGGGCAGACAGGCCAGTTAACCCATTAAGCCCAGTGCTCTCCCCTTGACGAGTAAAATTGTAGGGCATTAAATTAAAGGGGTGGTCAAGTCTGTATGTGGACAAACTGGCTGATGGCAGTTTGTTTATGTTTTAAATACCCTATGTTATAAAACATGATGTACTTTAGCTAATGTCTAACATTGTTCCGCTTCGTATGCATGAAGTGAATACAGATTAGACTGCATGAAAATTGTAAACAACAATATATAAGGATAGGCATTCCATATTTGGAAAACCGGAAGAACAACTCGGTTTTAAACCAATAGCATTTTATACTCCTCCCACATAGTCTTATTGAAAATACCAAGTTGGCACCAAATGTCCTTGAGATCTTTTTATAGTGTATAGGCAATAACCACATGTAAAATAATATTACAGTCCTAAAAATTCACATAATAAAACATAATACTATTAAAACTCATGTTGTTGGTAACAGAGACAACTTTTTTTCTGCATTGGTGTTAACATGTATTCAGGTGAATATAATGCTTGTGATGTTAGCCGGAGTGTATATCCACACCAGGCAAGCTTGAAAAAATGCCTGGCCATGGTGGGAATCGGACCTACGACCTGTGGATACTAGCCTTTGGATCCTAGCTTGATAACATATCATATAGTCTTCAATCAGGTTTATTGCCTCAATGATATTGATGCCAATGGGTCCACTGCAGGGGAAACCTTTTGTTCTTGGCTTCGATCAAACATTGAAGGCGTTCTAATTATTTAGCATATAAAAATTAAAACAAAATTTATATAATTTTTTCTGTGTTGGTGCAGTGTACTCAGGTGAATATGATGCTTGTGATGTTACTCTGAGTGTATATCCACACCGGGCGAGCTTGAAAAAATGCCTGGCCACGGTGGGAGTCGAACCTACGACCTTTGGAATACTAGCCCAATGCTCTACCAACTGAGCTACGCGGTCAGGACGATTTGAGTGTGTGATATTTTGGAACCAAATCTAGTTCCTTCGATATCAATGTAATCTAATAATCATGATTTGTTCTGTGTTGGTGCAGTGTACTCAGGTGAATATGATGCTTGTGATGTTAATCTGAGTGTATATCAACACCGGGCAAGCTTGAAAAATGCCTGACCATGGTGAGAATCGAACCTACGACCTTTGGAATACTAGCCCAATGAGCGCATGGCCCGGTGTGGATATACACTCAGAGTAACATCACAAGCATCATATTCACCTGAGTACACTGCACCAACACAGAAAAAATCATGATTATTAGATTACATTGATATTGAAGGAACTAGATTTGGTTCCGAAATATCACACACTCGAACCGTCCTGACCATGTAGCTCAGTTCGCAGAGCATCGGGCTAGTATTCCAAAGGTCGTAGGTTCAATTCCCACCATGGCAGGGCATATTTTTCAAGCTCGCCCGGTGTGTGGATATACACTCAGAGTAACATCACAAGCATCATATTCACCTGAGTACACTACACCAACACAGAAAAAATCATGATTATTAGATTACATTGATATCAAAGGAACTAGATTCGGTTACAAAATATCACACACCCGAACCGTCCTGACCGCATAGCTCAGTTGGCAGAGCATTGGGCTAGTATTCCAAAGGTCGTAGGTTTGATTCCCACCGTGGCCGGGCATATTTTTCAAGCTCGCCCGGTGTGGATATACACTCAGAGTAACATGACAAGCATAAAAAATATATAATCAGCATATTTTCTAAACATGAATTAAACATAAGAAAATTGAACAGAGGCACATACAGTTAAACAAATATAAATTAGCAATTACCTTTGCATAATAAAATCTTGCTTGTTAAACTAGCGATGCAAACCAGAGTTTAAAGTGCCCCTGACACAAAAATTGATTTTTTGTCTATTGAGAGTACACATTATGTGGAGTGTTTTGGTGAAAGAATTTTTCGATTTTAGAGCAGTTTAAACACAAAAATTTTTGGCCGATGGACGTCGGCTACAGGAGTCTGGGGATAGCATTTATTGTGACGTCACGCAAGTTACTTGCGTGACACACAAGAAAGAAGGATTTTTATCGTTTTTACTGTATCTTAGTATATTATAAATCATGTCTACAACAGAATCCGACTCGGATAGTAGTTATCAATCTGATGATTCTGATGTAAATTTCATACCCGGATATGTTGTGTTGGAAGATGCCGAACAATTTCTGAACAGTTCAAAGTGTTATTCCAACGAAAATGTGCCTGGTTTGGCATATTCTGAAGAGCCTTTAGCTGATGAGGAATGAATAAAAAGCTACCAAACGGCAGAGAATGAACACATAGAATTTGAAGAGAAATTGTGTAAAAGGTTTGACGGCTCTGTGGAAATTAGTGAATGGTAAGAAAAGTATAAAATAATTGGTTAGAAGCTGTTGTAATTTGTTGTGATTTTATGCCCAGGGCCAGACAATATAAACAAAGACAAATATATCGATGTTTATGTATGCCATGCTAATTTAACAATATTTAGTCGTTTTAACCTAATATTCCTCTCCCAATATAGGTGCAAATATGGGAACTGTAGTAGAAGTGACCTCCATAATCACAATGAATGTTTATGCTGCTGCGAGATCGAGGAATGTGGGCAAGCACTTATCAGTGAGCAAGTGCTCAATGTTGTGGGCCAAGACGCACACATGAAATGTATCACCGAACATCCCGGTTAACCAAGAGTAAAGCTAAATATCATCAGATGGATTCAGAAAACAGGTTAGTATTTTTTGACAATGCAGTATATGTATATAAAGTATGAATAAAGCAGCCACATGGTATCTGAAATGAATCTAAAGTTTACATGTAGGATCGCAAATCCATTCGAAACTTACCATGTTTGTAAACAAAACCTGTGATATGCTTCTAGGGAAACCTGCCAATGTGAACTTTCAAAATTGCAGGCAACAAATGACAAATGTTCAAAGTTTGGAAATAATATAAATTTATGCTCAAATATTACTACATGTCTTTACCAAGTGATAGAAAATATGCTAGTATTATGGGAATAAATGTTGTATAAATAACCATAGTCAATAGAATATAAACAAGATTTGGAAACTTGATGGAATACAATACAACTCACTATCTATGTTTTTGTCTATACAAGTTGATGCAAAGATTGATCACCTCACCATCATTGATGTAAAGCATTGCTATTGGTTGGTTGGGCGAAAATACAACACACACATGATGATTTAAGTGACCAATTTTTGCATAAACTGAGACAAAAACAGAGATAATGAGTTGTATTGTATTCCATCGAGTTTACAATCACATTGCCTATATTCTATTGACCATGAAATAACTATATAATTGTGGTTTTCAGATTCTTGTGGAGTATTTCATATAGAGAGAATTTACCAGACTCGCATATGGCTTACTTGCAAACAAAAGGATACAGTTACCATGTTGTGCATACACAATGATAAGGAAGACATTTCCTGTTGAAAAGGAAGATTTGATGGGATTTGTTGACATCAATTAATGAACACTGTCAGGTTATCATACATCATTAAAACACATGAGCGTGCTGCTCGCAGGCACTTTTGAATTGTTGCAGGCACATTTAAAAATTTTGAATTTTAAATACTATTTAGGTCACATTAGGTTGTATTAATGAGTCTTGTAATCTTTTTTATAGTTTTCAGATAATTTTGTATTCCTATTGGAGCCTAGCCTCCTGCGCAGACGTTGTACGTTAGTGGCCCGAGGCCTCACCTAACGTCTGCTCACATTCGCTATACATTTGACTTCCCGGCAATTAACCAATCACAGTCATCTACACGATAATTGGAAGATCGACCTTCAATGACCTTCACACGCATGAGCTATTTTATATCAACAAGTCTGCAGTATTTTTAAATTTGAAAGTTTTAATACTGCGCGTATCAGAAGAAGCTTTTCATTCCATTGTAAACGAAAAGAAAGATGTTTTCATCAATTTCACAACTGGAGTCAGTGCTGTGTCATTATTATAAGTTGAACTGAGAGCGATGAATAAGCAAAGGCATTGGAAGAAGGGAAATATTATGTATATGGCACACCAGGCAGAGTCATTGTTGAAGACAAAGTGCATGTATAGCAGAATCGTTTGTGTTTTGGCTATTGATGCATGAAGCTCATGTCAGTATGTATTATAATAAATCCTAAACATACATGTGTTCGCATTTGTATTAAATTTTCAAAGCACAGAAATCGATCGGCCTCGATCATTTTAATAGTCGTTATTTTATATTGTCTTGAATTTTTCTTTGTATACGTTGCGCTCGTATTTATATGCCTACTAACATCTATTGGATGTGGTATACTAGCAAGTTTTTATGAGCCATTCTAGTTAGTATGCATACCCCAACCCTCTGATGCAAATCCTTCATAATTGAAAGTCTCATATGTCATATGAACTTGCATGCTATAGTACTACATGCAATAGTAATAAGAGGCAATGTATAAAAAGACAACTTCAATTTAATAAACACTATAAAATATTAACGACTACTAAAATGCCCGATCGATTCCTGTGGCTTTGAGAATTACAAAAGCGAACACATTTTTAGAATTTATTATAATACATCAATATAGCCACCAATCTCCAGCGTTCAACAGTGACTCTACCTGTGCCAAATATGATACAGAATATTTCCCTTCTTCCATTCCAATGCCTTCGCGTTCTTAATCGCTTTCGATATATTCCACTTAATAATGACACAGTGAGCACTCACTCCTAGATTGTGTAGTTTTTTTCCCTTGATTTCGCGTTGAATTTATCAATTGGGAAACCACGATTTAAAACTAAATGTTTACAATTTGTTTAAATATTTAAATCCAAATATTACATCGAATAGCTTAGGTAACTGCCTGATAAATATGTAATTCCTGCGCCAGTTGCGAGATTGACGAAAGCATCCTTCTTTTCGTTTACCAGCTTTTTAAGCTTCTGATACGCGCAGTATTAAAACTGTCAAATTTAAAAATACTGCAGACTTGTTGATATAAAATAGCTCATGCGTGTGAAGGTCATTGAAGGTCGATCTTCCAATTATCGTGTAGATGACTGTGATTGGTTAATTGCCGGGAAGTCAAATATATAGCGAATGTGAGCAGACGTTAGGTGAGGCCTCGGGCCACTAACAACGTCTGCGCAGGAGGCTAATTGGAGCCAGGCTTTCCAATGTTGGGCTAATATGAAACTGCCAACAAGAGCAGGATCTAATTGATAGCATGGCAAACTTTATGCCACTAAAAAATTTGAATCTCCTTAAAGTTGTTCCCATTGACAAAAATTATTAGCATAATAGGGAATTTCTCACTTTGTCAATGCAAGGTCAGTTCTCTTCATAGCAAAAAAAAACTAGACTTGTTCTATTAGGCCCCCTTTATGTGTAAGTGTAGTGAGTATTGAGATGAAGTGTAAGGACAGGAAGCAAAGAGGCACTTGTCAAGTGTTTCAGAACAAACACTACCAGTCGAAACTGTTGTGTCTGTCTAAAGTAAATTGATTACATGTCCAACTTACAGAAGTTTATTTAATTTCTGCTGCCAGAGTTGACAAGTTTCTCGTTTGCTCCCTCCTATCGAAGCTTAGGATTTGTTACACTAAAGTGGAGTGAAAAAGGACTCACTGGGCAAGAGAATTGGAGGGAGCACATCCCTGTGTGTTTCAATATAATTACCTCGGGTCGGTGTGACACAGAGGTCATAAATTCGGCTATTTTTTTCCCATTTTGTGTTGAGCCGTGTGCATAGTCGAAGAGCCTGCGGAGGATACAACAACTTCCCGTAATTAAGTGTACTTCATGCAAAGCACCAAAGCAAAACGGAACCCGAAGCTGTCCTTGTACAAAATCCGTCAAAATTGTTTATTTAAAAGATGTGATAATTTTGACATACATGTTTAGCTGGATAACTATTCTCGAGTATATGTTGATATAATGTACAATACTTTGTATGCATAGCATGGGAATACCACGGCTAACATTCACTTGTTTGATACTGCTAAGCATTTTATGGATGGTTCTTTAATACTATAACTGGTAGACAACAATTTTGCCAACTGTCCACTCATTACATTCTTCGACTGTGGCACAAATATTACTAATCATGGATCAGTTATATGCACCTAATTATATTTTTGGTACTTTGATATATTTTAAAAATATCTGAAGTGACTGTCGTTCTGCTATGTGCAATCAACAAATTGACTGATAATATTGTCTGTTAGTGTTACTAAATACAAGATGAAGTAGTGAAGTAGCTATGTATATCATTCACTTGTCCACAAAATATCCCAAATAATGAATACAGTTAAATAATTGCGTCAGTAAATTCTCTAAATTGTTCCTGTATTTAACTATTTATTAGATAATTATTGAGGCCAATGGCATTATTGGATATATTGCAGCCACCCGAGGCTGAAGCTGGCTGCAATATATCCAATAATGCCTGTTGGCCGAAGTAATTATCTATTATAATTACTGACCCAAATCAAAAGTAATTATTTTCGGCTGGAAGACTACTGTACATTGCTGCTTGTCGGGACCGTATGACAACGAACCTATCCAACGTTACACTAGACATTTGTGAGGACATGCGTATAGACATAACCACAGGCACTGTAGTGCATCGTGATAGAACAGATTTCAGTTTAATTAATCGCCCTAAATTAAAATCTCCACAAGCAGAGGTCAATTATAGTGTTCTAGTTTACATATTATCATTAATGATAAGGTTAATTCAAAGAGCATATTAAACTGGATAAACACAGGAATAGAACTCATGGTGTGTTCTGCACATGCGTATATCTAGGATAAAATCCCACAAGCGCAAACAAAACTACTTCTCTATAAAATTGAACTGAAAGGACTCAGGTGACCATTTTTGGCAGTGCTTCAGGCACCCAATGATATTGTATGAGGGGCTTTTAGCACTGTCACCTCATCTTGAGATGTTCACGTTATTGTGTGTACATGTCAGGGTGACGAAGATGCATTATTGCTAATGTCTGTGTGCACTGATGGACGCTGCATTATTTTTAATAATGCTGTGTGCATGCTGCATTATTTTTAATAATATTGTGTGCTATTTTAGCCCATATAAACATTTACCCCTGGGCCGGAATTTCCCTACAATAAAAAGACTGCTCCGTTTTTTCAGTAGAACGTTAAAACTTACGCTGATATAATGCAGAGACAAAAACAATAGGTTTGATGAGGGTCAGTAATTATTATCAATAAAATGTTAAAACGGAGCTTTGATTGACTGATTCACCATTTATAATAGTGAACTATTAAACTATTGTGATTTACACGATTTTTGCATATTTACCAGACAATGCCCTATCCACCGACCCGAAGTTAACGCTGAGTCGGCATCTTGTTTAACTTAATTCAAGAAAAATATTTACAACAAATATATACAATCACTGTCCGCTGTTTCTAGGACAGTCCTTGACATATTTGTGTCCCTTCATGGGATGCTTACACGCCTTGCAGTGGGGTTTTGCCTTTCAGAATTTTCTGATCTCTCTCCAGTGGCTGTTGTCTTTGAACTTCTGAAACTGAAATAAAGAATAAGGGAAAGTAAATATAAATTAAAATGCAGACATTTCTCTCATTACAGTACTAATACTGGTAAATGTATTTATATAATAACTACAGTGAAACACGCAATTTGATTGGTCAACAGCAGTGCAGGATCAGACAATCCTGCACAGGAAATTCTGAACAGAAATTCTTGCACATAAATTTTACAAATATACTCGCATTGTAAAGTTTCATTGTACAATACCTTTCAACTTTGAAGTAAGTTTCCAATTATTGAGACGTTGGTTTAGTTGTATGAATAAATTTCTGATCAATACATTGCTATTCAGCAAGTAGCAAAGAGTAGCGTTGAAATTCATCAGACCATGGCATGCAAGTACAACATCTCTCGCTTCAAAGTTGATCAAACGCTTCGCAATCTTCACATATTCAGGTCAAGCGGGTTTTCCATTTTACATTTCGTATATTTTATCGAAAAAGTCGCTGTATTTTCACTGTATATTTTCGCGAATGCATTAACGACTGCATTCACGACAGTGAAATAACAAACATTTCTTTCAAGTTGTATTTTTGCAAGATTTTGTAAATTTCAAAGCCAAAAAACGTTTAAAAACTTCTAAAAGAATGAGCAAAGTCACCAACGTTAATGAAGGTAAGTTCGTTTTAAATATTGATGTATTGTTTGTTTTATAATTGATATATTTATAACTGATAGCTAGTGGTGGGTGATACTGCAAATATTGAACTGATATACTGTCATTGCATATATATAAGTGAAAAAAGACTGCATATAATTTCAGTGTTGTTTTATTAATTGCCCTTTCTTTTGTGTATTAAAATGTTGAAATAAAGAGGAAAGCAAAGTTACTTTCATGCAAGAATTTCAAATCAGTTTATTTGAAACTCAATGTTTAAGATTTTAAAACATTTTGCGAAGTGTTTGTGGTTGAATTTTATATTAAATTGAAGCTTATATTACGTATAATAACATACCTAGCATATATATGTTTGGGAAATTGAGAATTTTGTTATTAAAAGTGATATTTGGGGGGGGGGGGATTTTTCAATTTTAAAACTATTCTTAAAATTATCGGGTTACCATGACAACTTCTTTCAACTCTTCATATTCACAAAACATAATGTTTTATCAGTAAGGCGAAGGTTTCTGCATGCATGTATTTTCTAGTTAATATCAGTGAACACAAATAACCCACTACAGTATCCAAATAAACAACTTCCTAAATTGCTGTATATTTACACCTACATGTATAACCTTACTAGTAATATTTAATACCTGGAGTTGTGGGAGGCACATCCTGTGTTACCATGTTTTTCCTGTGTTACCATGCTTTTCCTATCGAATTCATGGGTTCTGGAGACTTTTTCTTTAGTTCTGTAGCAGCATCTTCCAAATATTTTGTCCTATAAATGGTTTATGAGAATTAAAATTATTAGAAATAACTCATAAAATTTATTAATATTTACACCTACTACAGTGTATCTAATAACTCCACTGTACTAATTGCCTCTTGTATCTCAAATATTCTCCATTCCAAAACCATTTTTGGAATCATAACCAAGGGGGGTCTATGGCAAACACATGGAATCATAAATATACATTATACTAAAACTATCTAGAGTAAATTGCTTTCAACATTCTTTTTTTGTCAGAATTATTAATTTGTGGAATGGTTTATCAGCACCTGTTGTGGAGGCTGATAGGCTTTCACTTTTAAAAGTAGATTGAAAGAGCATATGGACATGTACTCTTAGGAGCTGATGGTTGATAAATATTTTTTAGCACAGATTTAGTGTAGGTAAGGGAACTACTCGAATAGGGTCAACCTCATGGTTCGCCTGCAAGAACATTGGTATTACAATAAGTTGTATCTCTGTATCTTGAATAAATTGTTATTTGATTTGAATATTGTCCAACATAGCTATATGTTATCATTTGCCCCATGTGAGGTAATCCAGGAGGTATTTGGATTCCGAATCCTACTCCTTGGATTCCGGATTCCACATCTTGGATTCCGGATTCCAAATCTTGGATTCCGGATTCCCTTCTGATGTATTTTGAGACTGGGCCCTAGGTGCTTTAGGACTTCACAGCTAAAGGTGCTTCAGAACTCAAAACTTCAGAACTCAGTACTTTAAAGGTGCTTCTCTCGCTGAAGCGTTCGGCACAGCACACCCAGGCATAAAACTTATAAAACTTATTTAAATATATCAAAGCAGCATACGTACAGAGAAAGAGATTGGAACTAGGCTGGGTACACACATCATTGGGACAGAGAGGTCTCGTATGTCCAGGTTGTAGGTGACATTTTGAGCACGCTGGATGAATGGAATTGTTTGCCTTTGCTGTAAACGATTCTTGCAAAGCTCTCACATCGTTGACTTTTGTTAAAATCTTATTTTCCTGGCATTGAATTTCTTGTCGCTGAGACAAGGATCCAAGGATCCAGAATCCAAGGATCTGGGATCCAAGGATAATATAAACAGGCCCAAAGTCATGTGACAAAAATGATCAACCTTTTTGGCCACGTGACTTCAATGAATTTCGAAAACGATTGATCAAATGGCTTTGTGCGTTTTGAATTCCAAGTCACGCTGATAACACCTTACTGATTTCAGTAATACACAAGTTTATCAAATCTGGTCACACTGGTTGCAAATCCCATTCCCACACTTGATTAGGTTCAGAATATGAATCTTGCATGTGATTGGCCATTTGTAAAAAGATGTCAAACTGGTTTGGGAAAACAACATTACTGTTTATTTCTCAAACCGGTTTGACATATATTTAGTACAAATGGCCAATCACATGCGAGATTCAAATTCTGAACCTAATCCAGTGTGGAAGTGGGATTTGCAACCGATGTGACCAGAAGCTCTCCGTTCTCACTTCTTGTTTATTTCACCTTGCAAAGAGCCTCTGGAACCAGGGTACAAAGTATTGTGCTGTAATTCAAATATTGCTATAGTAAAATTTTAGTCATGTTTTCACAGTTTGCTCGCTTCTCGCTACTATATTGTGGTTGCCAAACTCCATGCAGAAACCATTTATTTATACAAGCCAATATCACAATAAGTACCAGTATTTTAGTTTTAGCTCCATCGACCTTTTCTTGGTTGATTAATAACCAGGTCCAGCTGGGGAAAGCATTGCTTTTCGCCTGGAGCTGGTTGTATACAAATGTAGTTAAAGTTAACTGCAGCTAGCGTTATAAACTACCATAGTTAAATCCTTAACTGTAATTTTCCCAATTAAGGGATTTTCCCAAGTTTTCATTGGTCAATTTGACAAGTGTCTATTTGGGTTGCATTGACTTGTCTTTTCCACCCCAACGAGGGTCCGCTACACAGGCTATACTTTAGCTACCTTGAAACATAAGCATTGCACTATCCTTGGGATCTCTGAGTTAAAATAGATGTGCATGTCGTTAAAATGCACTTTTTTCGGAATAACATTTAACAAATAACATCAGTTTTCTATTTATGGTATCAGCTGGTAAAATAATCCTTATCAGTTCAGCCAGAATTCAGTAGTAATTATAGCAGTGAACAGTGGAGTAATTAATATTTTAACTGTCTATAGCTAACTTCCTGGCTAATTTATGTTAGTATAAAGCTACTAGTAGGCTATTACATATTGCGCATTCTGATTGGCTACGCTACTAGTAGCAACAAGCGGGGGGGGGGGAGGGCACACATGTCAATGGCCGGTGTGACAGATTACGCAACATTACTTTAAATTTATTTGTTATCGTAATACTTCATGTAATAATATTAGAAATATATAAAGTTTCAAACATGGCGCCCAACGTCACGGCAACGTGCCCTTTAGTTTATCGAAAAAGTTATGTTTTAGCGCTATGACCGATCAATTAGAAAGGAAAAAGGCTACCCGTCGTGGGAACAGAGCAGTTATAACGAAATACAGTAACAAAGCGAAGGAATTATTGGCAAATGGAGAAAATATCGACGAAAATACGAAGGATCGTTTAAACACGTTGCACGATCTTCTTGAGGAAAAATTACAAGTGGTAAAGAAATTCGACGAAGAAATCTTACAGTTATGCGAAGTTAAAGAAATAGAAAACGAGATTGAAGTATCCGCGGAATTAAATTTACGAGTTCTTGATGTTAAAAAACAAATATCCAAGTTTTTTGCGAAGAAAATCGACGATACAGGAAAAGTACCTATTCACGATATATCTATACCTGGTCAAAATACCCCGCAAGTAGAAATAACAGAGGTAGGTGAAATTTCCTCTGAAGTTAATGTCAATAATGAAACAATAAACGAACAGGACAATGTTAATTCAACCCAAGATCCTACACCAAGTAACCCAACCTTAATTCACCCAGACCCTAGTAGTCCAACAACCAATCAATCAAGTGGAAATTATGTCATAGGTTATGGTGCAAAAACGAAGCTTCCAAAGTTAACTTTACCCCGGTTCAGAGGAGATATTACTGAATTTCAACCATTTTGGGATAGTTTTGAAAATGCTGTCCACAAGAATACAAGTTTGTCAAGCATTGACAAATTTAATTACTTATATTCCTTGTTGGAGGGTTCAGCATTACTGGTTATTAAGGGATTGGCTTTGACGGAAGAAAACTACAAGGTTGCAATCGACATTCTTAAACAACGTTATGGCAATACTCAAGTTATCATATCCGCCCATATGGATGAGATGTTAAAACTTCCCGATTGTTCGACTGGAAGGGTACGCGATCTTCGAAGAGTGTATGATAAAATTAATGTTAACGTAAGAGGGCTTGAGGCACTTGGAGTAAAATCGGAACAATATGGTAGTCTACTCATTCCAGTAATCATGGCAAAACTACCACCCAAGTTACGAATCCATGTTGCAAGAAAGACTGCCAGTGAACTTTGGAAAATTGACAATATTCTAGACATTATTCGAAAGGAAGTGGAAGCACGGGAGATCAGTGAGAGTGTTCGTACAAACAATTCTAGTTTTAATGACATTCACAAGCAAAATGAAGTATGGAAACAAAATCGACAGCGGAATTACAGTTCGTCTGCGGCAAGTCTATTCGTTAAAGATGGGGAAAATGAGCGAAAGATAAAATGTGTCTATTGTGGACAATATCATTACTCAGCATCGTGCGAACATGTGAAAGATGTGAATGATCGAAAGGGCATTTTAAGAGATCAGAAACGTTGCTATTTATGTTTGCAAGGTGGTCATTGTGCACATGAATGTGAAAATTACGGTGGCCCACAAGGGCAACGTCATTAATAAATCAGATATCAAATTCAAATTCCTTACTTCAAATTCAAATTCATCACTCCAAATTCAAATTCATCACTCCAAATTCAAATTCATCACTCCAAATTCAAATTTCTCACTCCAAATTCAAATTTCTCACTCCAAATTCAAATTTCTCACTCCAAATTCAAATTTCTCACTCCAAATTCAAATTTCTCACTCCAAATTCAAATTTCTCACTCCAAATTCAAATTTCTCACTCCAAATTCAAATGTCTCACTCTAAATTCAAATTTCTCACTCCAAATTCAAATTTCTCACTCCAAATTCAAATTTTTCACTCCAAATTCAAATCATCATTGGTCAGCGGTAACAATCTCAAATAAACTACAATACTTCATTTAATAAATTTAAAGAGATTTTCGTTCTATTCGAATTCAATTCTGGTTCTATTACAGTATAAAAAGTTTGTTATTTTATACTATATAAAATCCTTTGTGACTTCAGCGAGATGTTTTGTCAGTCATGTGGCCATAAAGCACACAATGATGCAAGTTTTTGTGGAAACTGTGGAAAAGTAGGTGCGTATTTAATAATTATAATATTGTATATATTAATATATTAAAAGGGGCCATGAAGTTTTGAAGTTTTTTTTTAATTTTCCCCTATGTACAGCTTTGTTAATATTTACAAATATTTTCTAATAATATTGGGCTAGGGACCTACTAGAAACCCTAACAGGCTTTTTAATTTAGGCCCCTAGTTATAGTTCACTGTTATCTATTAATTAATATATTTACAGTAAAATCAGAAAAACAATTATCTTAGAGTGTATTGCATATCCTGCTGGTGATAATGTCGATTCGACGTTATGCGTGGCAACATGAATTCACATGCATATACCATCATATTGATGGCAAAAATTTTCTGTATTAACACAACATGAGAAGGGAGGGAATGCATACGATTGGAGCGTATTATATACCGAGAGGTGTACAAAGCATAAAAGCTAAATAGTATTAGTATCATTGAGTATTTGTGTGATTCACACTGAAGTCACTGAAAGTATTTGCAAGTTGTGCTCACATGTATGTGTGTAGTACACATTATTAAAGAGCTCTCAATTTTTTAGATTTAGTAGAATTTCCTAAAATGTTGGCACAGGCATAAGAGACAGGAGGGGGGGGGGGTAGTTAGTGGGTGGGAAGTATGTGGGTCACAGCCCCCAGTCAGTGTTTAGTTAGGCAGATTCTATCCATTCAAATTTGAAGTTTGGCAATTTGCTAGGGCTTCCCAACTCAGTGTAAAGTATTATGTCATGATATTAATGCTTAGTCAGAGAAACTGAATGACAGATTTGTTTTATTCATTTATTTATTTATTTAATTTACCCATAATTTATTCTACATACAAAAACATTTATTTATTAACTACATTAAATTAATGAAGGCTTGGGCTAGAGGCCTATTAGAAACCTAAAGGCTTTTGTTTAAGACCCCTAGACTAATTTATAATTACAAAACATTATTTATTTAAAATAACTTTGAAAAAGAAACCAGTTCAATATAAAAGATACAGAAAAAATATATACATATATACAGATAGGAACAGTTTATGAAGTATAATGGTACATTAGGCTAAAATTAATTTCATTTGTCAATAAGTAATCTTTGATTCTTTTTTGAAAATTGTAGAAGACTTAATCTTTTTTGTAATCAACGGAAAACATTCTAAACATCAATTACTTTATGGGAAAGCATACGTTTGGCATAATTAGTTCTTTTATAGCCTAAGTTTTGTGAAGATGGGATGAAGTTCTTGTGTTATAATTGTGAAATTCAGAATTAGCTGAGAAGTAATTATCAAATATTTCGGGTAAATTTTTTAAATGATGATAGCGGAACATAAATATACTAGTAAGATAGCAATTTAATTGTTCGATATTTAATAATCGAAGATCTCTGCAAATGTTGGTTTGTGTGCTCTGAATAAGATTTAAATGCCATTAATCTTACTATCTTTTTTGTATATTTATTAGCCTTTGAATTCTTGTTTTGTATGTATTACCCCATATTATGTTGCTGTAAATAAGATATGGATAGACCAAGGCATAATAAAGTAGCTTAATTGCGAGTATTCATACTGATATGTCTACTTTTCGATATTATTGCTGAAGACTTCATAATTTTCTTTTCAATCATGTCTATATGATCATTCCATGTTAGGTGTTCATCAATAATTACACCCAAAAATGTAGTTTTTTTAACTTGTTCAATAATTGTTTTTGTTTGTGGAAACACCACGTAATATGATATTATTAGCACTGATGAAGATCCGGGCTTACGGATCGAAAGCTTTGCAGTAATAAATTTACGTGGTGTTTCCACAAACAAAAAACAATTATATTTTATCGCCATGCAAACATTCAAAGAACTTATAACTTGTTCAATGTTTGCATTGTTCAAGGAAATTTTTACATTATAGTTTTGGTTTTTCTTCGAAGATTTAAAGACAATAAACCTTGATTGTGAGGTATTTGAATGAAAGTTTATTGACAACAAGTCAATTGGAAATTTTATCCAATTCAAGCTGCACAGTTTCATTGAGCGTTTTGAGACACCTAAAATGGTGCACGATATGTTTTTGAAGTTAAAGATTGAAATTTCATAAATACGTGTAAAACGTTTTAAATATTTCTATTTATCATTTTAATAATGGCTTTGTATTTCTGTATACGAGACATGTTCCTTTTATTTACAGTACATTCTTTTAATCCTTAGAAGGCAGTTTTCCATCGACATCATCAGGCAAATGTTATCTGCCCTCCAATTTTTGTCCGCCTTAGAGATCGTGCCCTAGAGATCTTTATGAATCAGAAATTCAGATTCTCTGAAGTCTTGCCTATTTGGGAACTGGGATTTTTAAAGACTTATCTTACAACTAGTACTTGTCTATTAATTCTCTAGTTCAAAAATCTCTGCAATCTAGCAGTTATGGAACGTCCAGCTCCACTCCAACAGGTAAAGAAGTTTTGTAATAGCTTTGCTGTGGAAACACCACATGTATTAAATTAAATTTCCATTAATGATTTTGACAATGTAAAAACTGAACTTTTCATTATTGGTTATTATAGATATCCCACATGGTAAATTATTGTAGTAAAAACCATGTTTGATATTTACCAGGAAAATATTTAAAATATTTAAATCTTTAAAAAACCATTGAAAACCATTAATGGAAATTATAATATATAAATTAAAATCAACAAAATCCACTAGGTGTCTTTATTACTAAATAGTTTCATACCACAAGATGCGGCAATCTTTAGATAAATTTACCTAATGACTAGAGACTAAAACTTACAAGGTATGTACAATATAAAAATTAATCCTATTACAAAGCACGCAATTTAATTAACATGTTATGTGATAAGCTGACAGGACGAGGAAAGATTAATACACCACGGTATATTTAAATGTCTAGCTTTTAAATATTACTTAAAATAAATTTTTTATTATATGCTTACATGCATGCAGAGACTAACTCATTTCGTTTGTTTAAAGTGGCCATTTCTGGCTTACAAATAATAAAATATTTCTCCCATAAACACAAATTACATCGATTTGAAGCACAATTATAAGACTTAGCTCGTTTCAATAGTTTCTAATGAATTATATAATCAATGTTTTGATTTTTCAATTCCCACACATATTTGCATAGTTCAGTAGGAACGTTCCGTTTGTTGAAAGATTTGAATCATGTTTTGTGGTTTGCAAGTCTTTTTTTGAGCGAGTTTTTTGTAAGTATCATGCTGTATATGGAAAGGTTCTAACTTTATTGTTTTTCTTTCCTTACAGATGTTTGTCCAACAAATCCTGTAACTTCAGTAAACGATTCAGACAGAGTCGCTGCAGGTAAAAGAGTAATGTCTTATGATGATTACCGAAAATCAAAGGGAAAACAATGGAAGTCTTTGGTTTCCAAATCTGGGAAATCAAAGACACAAGAATTTGATGTAACTATTCTAATTTCCCTCTTCGAGTGGAATCTCAAAGAAGCAAAATTGAAGCCTAAACGAGGTAAAAGGATGACGTTGGTTGTATCGAATACAGCACCATATGCTTCCATCCTTAAAAAGGCTGTTGAGAAGTGGCGAGCATTCCATTGTGATTGCTTCGACGAAAACGAAGATTACATGCTCTTACTTGAAAATTGTAAAGAAGCTTTGTTTCTTCCTGGATCCCACAAAGAGTTTTTTTCCCTCAAGAGGTACAAGGAAGAAGTGGGTAAAGATTATGCCAAGATAGTTTTATACTTGTGTACGCGACGCGATTATGATATGTCTGAAGGATACGAAAGTGAAGAAGATGATACCACATGTTCAAGTAGTCATACTGCGTCAAGAAACCATAAAATGGAGGAATACTTCAATGACACCATCTGTGATCCTGTTCATTTTGGTCCAAGTACGGAAAAACGATCAAAGCTGGAGCCTGGAAGGGATTTAAGCAAAACGGACATTGAAAACCAGATCATGAATGATGAGACTCTTGCAAGAGAAATGCAATCGGAACTCGATGAAACTCATCAAGCTATCATTGAACTAGATGTTGATAATGAAAGCAAAGAAAGTAACGAGACAGATTCAACCAAATTTACTGACATCCCACATTTGGTAACCTCTTTGGAAGACCATGTAGACAAGTCAAGTCAATATTTCCTTGTGATTCGAAGAGGGATAACATTTCAAAGGCTGTTGTTGTTATGGCAGAGAGAATGCAAGAAAACCTCCCCAGAGAAAGTTTTCCGAGTCAAATATATTGGTGAAAGAGGCATTGATTCTGGTGCTATCTCCAAGGAATGCTTAACAAAAGCCATATCGGATATGGGAACTTCTATGTTCCATAATGGTGCTCCCATTGATTCTGTCTACAACATCCACAATGGCCAATTCAGATCATGTGGTGAAATGGTAGCTACATCAATTGCCCAAGGAGGCCCGCCGCCACGTTTTTTGCATGAAAACGTATTCAAGATGCTTGTGAATCCAGATGTTGATGTTGCTAATCTGAATCCTGATGAACATCTCACAGATGACGATCAACAACTTATAAGTAGAGTGAAGAATGATGTCAGTGCACACAAAAACACCATTATCGACAGTGGGTACACTGGCGTAATTGATGAAGATCATAAAGATGACATTGTTGGAACAATGATAGTCAATATAGTGGGCAAACGATTGCTATATCTTAAAGAGTTCGCTGAAGGGCTGAAGCTGTTTGGTCTAATGCAAGCTATTCGAGACAATCCTGATCTCACTAAAACCCTGTTCGTTGTAGGAAATGATGCAGTTGATGCAAATTATGTTTTTTCATTGATGTGTCCTCAGTATTCTCCAGAAGGATCATCTAAAAGAGTCCATGAAGACAAAATCATGGATAATATACAAGACTTCCTATTTGGCCTCGAAGATGAATCTGTTACAGGCTACGCAGAAGCAATATCATGGGCCGCTGACCTACCGGAGGAATATTCAGCTGAGCTTCGGGCATCTCATGAAGATGTTGTAGATAAAGGCATTACTGAAAAGTTTGAAATGGCCAATCTAACGCCAGCCGGTATTTTTGGATGGCTTACAGGGCAACAGCATAAGCCCTTAAATGGAATTCCACTTTCTATTATAGTGGAATTTGATCACGAATGTATGTCAAGAAATTCGAAGCACACCATTTGCTTCCCCACAGTGGGAGCCTGTGCCAAAGTGATTACGTTCCCCGTTGCCCATATGACTGACAGTACCGAATTTCGAAATGTCTTTCTGCTTGCATATTGCAAAGGAGGTTCTTTTGACAATCCATAAACTTCAAGAGCGTGTCATTTTATAATAGGGAGTTTTCGAATTAAAGACAGCGACGTCAGCGAAACAAATTGTTTGAAATAAATTATTGTATGGAACTGCTGCTATTGCATTTACTTTCGTATTAATTTAAAATGATTTCGAACGGGTAAAACACAGCTTTAACCTTCCGAACAATTTTGATCAAAGCTGGTAGAAAAACGACCTGTCACGGCGTGAAACGCCAGGGTACTATACAGGACATGAAAATATGCATTTTGTCGTTGTCAACAGAGCTGGGACGACGTCTAAAATCCCTGCTAAACTTTTAATTATTCATTTCTTTTGTGCTATAGGATTAGTGTCATTGTGTTGATAGCCGTCGTCCTGACATCGCCGTCTTACATTCGTAAACTCCCTAATATCAGTTTATGAAGACTTCTATTGTTCTTGTTTCCCTAATATGTTTGTTCAATTTATTATACAAACTTGCCTGTCAGCAAATCAGTTACAAACTGTCTCTGTGATTCCTATTACAAATATTAACAGGAAAAAAGTATTCTGTTTGCAAAATTGACGCGCGCGCGGCTCCCCCCCCCCATTTTTTTAAAGGAAACACTTTTTGCAGAAACTGCGATTACATTTCCAGTTTCTATAAGTGCATACAGTATACCAAGTTTACATTATATTAAATGTTCAGGTGCATAAAATAATAGAAATATATATAAAATATAACAAGAATATGCTTCATTGAGTTTATTCTCTGACAAAATTCATGCCAAAACATACAGTATGTTTGAGTACTAATATGTATTCATAAACATGTAAGATATAATAACTTTCGTGTCAACTGAATTTCAGTACATTAATATGATCAGCGGTTTTCATAAAAAAACGTTGGATATAGATTCACATCTTGCTGTTCATGAGTTAGGGTCAGCAGTTAGAGTCAGGGTAAGGATACACGCATAAAAATTATGAGGCTGCTGTTTAACAGGATTGAACAATGTTGTGTGGCCTACATTGTTCACAGTTGTCAAAAATATTGAACAATATTGTTGAGCCTGAATTCGGTGTAACAATATTGTTCAATATTGTTGACAACTGTGAACAATGTAGGCCGCACAACATTGTTCAATCCTGTTCACATCAATATTGCAACAACCTGATCGTTTTTAGCTGTTTAGAGCTCAGCATTCATATAAACAGGGAGAGGAGACATGAATTTATAACCAGAACGTTGACGCACATAGTCAAAGATGACATGCGCACACTGACCAAACAGAATGCTTTTTTTTGCCTTATTACTATTAGTACGTAATTTATGTTGTTGATGGTTTTGTCCATTAATACATGAACAAGTAGGTTTCTCCTGTGCAATACTCAAAACTAGATTTGTGAAAGGAAACATGTTCATATTATTGTTTAACTACTTCAAATGATTTTAATGATTTTAGTTACATTCAAGTACGTAATAGGTTGACCCAGCCTCATACCCATGCACTTATACGGAAAATTACGCTTCATTGTGATATATGCAATGTTTATAAGTGTCTGGGGGTGCTTGGGGAGGATGCAATAGTCTATATATTTCACTGAAATGCTTAGCACAATTTTCCTTATAAGCATCTGGGCACGAAGCTGGGTTAACCCATTGAGTATTATGGTACAATATGCAGAGCAACTTTTATTACCCATCAAAATGAAATAGAAGTTGATTATACAGATTCAAAGATTCTCTCCAATTTTGAGGCTCACCCAGATCACATTGCTCCATAACATAAGCAAAGTACTCTTGGTAATCATTTGCTTCTTCTTCAATAACATGGTTTTCTTCCACATGCTGACACTGAATTTCACTTACAGGCTGTAGGTAATTCTCCGCAACATGTATTTCAGGCAAAAAGAATAATTCATTAGGTCGACCCGAAACAGATTCATATCGGGAACTACGGATGTAATGTGAATTCCAGAGGTTCTTGACATGCTCTAAATCTTGCTGAATAATATTAGCAAAGCAAAACCATAAGCATTCCATTTTAATCTCATCTCCAGTAGTGCATATAGAACGTTCGAACAAATCTTTGAAAAAATTTATCCACCACGTCATTCTGCTGCGCCTAAAGAAGGACCACCATGCCTCAATTCTCTGGTTGTGTTGTGAGGTTCCATAAATGTGAGAACCTATATCATCTGTAAACCAGCACTGTGCAGCTGCTACTAAACCATTCTCTGTACCATAGTCGGTTCGTACTTTTTTGGGACAACCACCAAATTCTCTTACTGAATCAAGGTAAAATTTCAGTATTACTTCTGGATTGTTATTTGATCTTGAAAGCTTTAACCAGATCATTTTGCGGCTGAACCCATCGATGCAACCATGGATTGGGAAGCCAAACAACTTAAGTTTGTCGTATCCATCAAGGTGCCAACAAAAATTAGGTCCTGGGTTAATGTACAAACGTCGTTTAAGTCGATGTGTGCGCCTTTCTTCGCAACCATCAGGATCTAACTCTCTGAGTATGCTCGCCACTTTACTCCTTGGGATCATAAAACCTTCACAGCGAAGCGTGTGCCACATGCTTCTGTAGCCTGCCAAGCAACCAGGTCCATCAATCTCTCGCTGTATCCTGGCTCTTACTTGATCTTCGTCAAACTCTGTTGATTTTCTTTCCAAACCTAGGGTCTTCAGACGTTTTTTTTAGAGTTCGTAAACACATTGTAACACCGTGAAATCTACGTAAAAATTCCAGTATTACACTATACTCGTAACCTTGTGAAAAATAATACTTTATTTGAAGTTCTTCATTAGGAAGTTTCACGCCACAGTGGCAGCAGAAATTGTCGTATAACTCCACACTTTGATGACATTCCTCGCAAGTGGATGCCATGTTTTTTTTACTTGCAGTAAATTTCTATTAGCCGTGTGTAAATGAAGTATTAAAGTTTATTTGAGATTGTTACCGCTGACCAATGACGAATTTGAATTTGGAGTGAGAAATTTGAATTTGGAGTGAGAAATTTGAATTTGGAGTGAGAAATTTGAATTTGGAGTGAGAAATTTGAATTTGGAGTGAGAAATTTGAATTTGGAGTGAGAAATTTGAATTTGGAGTGAGAAATTTGAATTTGGAGTGAGGAATTTGAATTTGGAGTGAGAAATTTGAATTTGGAGTGAGAAATTTGAATTTGGAGTGATGAATTTGAATTTGGAGTGATGAATTTGAATTTGAAGTAAGGAATTTGAATTTGATATCTGATTTATTAATGACGTTGCCCTTGTGGGCCACCGTAATTAAGTGTATACGAGTCTTAAACAAAGCATTTATCTTCTCCTTTTCCATTTCTTCTTTTTCTAACCAAACACCTCTCCATGTTCCTTCAATGCATCATTGTCCAGGCTCGGACCTGGCTGGGTTAACCTCAGTTGGTTCCTTCTGAAGTGCTGTCGGACACGATCGCACAGACATTACTGTTGATCATGCAGTATGAGTTATAAAGTTATAACACAAATGTACCCAGAAAATATTTTCCTGAATAAAATTAACAACTTAAATTCCCTGACAATAAATATAGTCCAAACTCACCGTCCTCGACAATATCTATACTCCAATATTCTGTTCAAACAAGAATACCATGTATAATACAAATACACTGTCCCAGACGATATAAATTATCCCTCAAGTGAAATATAGAACTTCAGGTGAAATTTAATCCAAATACTCGTTCCTAACGAGAAGATATACATCTTTGATGATAAATATACTTTACACTAACCAGATCTTGAGTAAATATAGTCAGATATAACCGTTTCTAACAATAAATATAGTTCCAAGGCACCGTCCCTGAAGATAAAATATACTTGAATATAAACCAGATCTTGAAAGTGAAATATAGTCCAAAATAACCTGTTCCTAACGAGAAAAACAGTTCAAATGCACCGTCCCTGACAATATAAATATACTTTTAAATAAACCAGATCTTTAAGTGAAATATAATCCAAAATAACCCGTTCCTAACGAGAAAACACAGTTCAAATGCACCGTCCCTGACGATATAAATATACTTTTAATACACCATCTTTGCAGAGGAAATATACTAACCCGTTCCTAACGAAAAGATACCGTATAATTCAAATTCTCCGACGATCAATATACACTTAAACTTTCCTGAAATACAATCCAATAAACTTGTACTTGCCACAAATGTACACTCCAAATAGACTAGTCCAAATATCGATCCAAACTCGTAGCAATATTGTTCTAAACTGTTACTATAGTCTGACTATAGCA
>CACRXK020001009.1:0-62251 GCA_902702795.2 Paramuricea clavata | reverse complement strand
TAAAAAAGTTTACTCATGGGTAATAAATCAGCTTATTTTAACTCTCAATTACTAGTGTCGCTGATCAGCGAACACGCGAATGTAAACAAACAGCTAAAAATAGACCCAATTTGGAGATTTATAACTTTTCAGAAAATTGCTTGCAGACAAGGTGCCACTTTTGAGCTATTTAAGTAAAATATGAGCAATTTTCAGCCTCTCGTCGCCATCTTGAAAACATAGTTTCGTAAAACTATAAAAAAATCGTATTAAGCAAATAAAGTTGTTCAATCTCCATGTAAACGAGAGTATTAGTGTCAATCTTGCATGTGAACAGTAACTGGAGGGGATAAACGCATCACAACGTTTTTAAAAAATCAGATTAATTCTTGTAAAATTCCCCTTCATTTCCGGTCTGAAAATATTCTCGCAAGGTCAAATTTTAACATGGCTACAGAGGAGGTCGGTCAAGCAATTAGCGAGTTGTCACGTGAGCTCTCGATCAATGAGATCGCTGTATTTTCCATCGTGTTTTCTGCAGAATTTGGGCAGAAAAATTTGTATTCGACGGGAAATAAATCGAGAAAAAACATTAGTATTAAAATTTTCTTGCAAAATTTCAAGTGTTGTAGTACTGCTGCTAAAGATCTGGTGATATTTGCAAAAATCTCTGAGGTAAACGTTATTTTCAATTTTATTTTGATGTTTGAAGTTAGACGACTCCCCGCGACGTGTTGACTCAAGTTTAAATATGTTTACAATGTTTAAAATGAAATATCTAGAATTCCCATGGTTCGATTTTCCTCATTTTTGGCAGTCGTCAAGAAAACAATATAAGCTTTAAATCTGCTGAAATGATCCCGGTGATCCCCCGGCAGTTTTCGAGATATTGGCCATTGAAGCGACTATTGTCAACTCGACGCTCGCTAAAATGGCGTCTAATACCTTGGAAAGAATTTGCGCCATCAAAGATTATATTTTCAATGAATTTTTGTTAAAGTGTTGAAATATTATTTAGAAGACTTAGGAGTTGTTTCAATATTTTTATAGAATTTATATCTGCGCGATTTTCAAAGTTTTTTATGTCTTTGGCCGACGCGACTGGATCTTGTACATATTCTCATACGAGCTGATCGCCTGATCCTGATGTTGTTGTTGCAAATCGAGCTGCAGGATCCTCAGCATGGACAACTCAGTGTTATAACAGCTCATTTCAAACCAGCAGAGAGCTCCACTTGTTTTAAGACAATAAAACAAGTTTTTATTGTATTATCATGTACATCATATATCAAATTATAATTATCATAGGCATGTTATTGTGGTCAGTTTATATTGAAATTTAATAAATATTATGCACGAGTCAATTGCAGGAGTAACCGTCCCCCCCCCCCTCCCCGGGGAACACCCTCGGGCATTTGATTTGACTGGTTACGATAGTGCAAAGTTAACAGAAGAAGTGTCCCGGGACACAACTAGGAGACTAATGCACAGCCCTAGGGCAAGATGAGCGTGGAAAATGCCCCACCCCGGAGACGATGAATGCATATCATAGGCATAGTTAATAACCGATTATACTATTAAACTGCTATGGAATATTATAAAACTTTATTCGCATGGCACAGGTAATAAGTTTCGCAAAAGTAAACCATTTGTCAAATCCCTGGGGTCCTCAGCGACTATAACAATACCCGGCCCCTGTGCACGTTATGACAGGCAAATTCCCAACCCCCGTGAAAACTGTCTATCAGGCAAATTCCCGGGGGGATGTTTACTCCAGGAATTGACTTGTGCATTATATAAATGGACATCTTGTTTTATTGTTGCATTAATTTTAATCTGAAAAAATTACAAACAAAGTAGGTCAAGTGCATGGATAAATTACTCATTTATTTACTAAAGCACATTTTTACAGTTATGTACTTATTTTGCATGAGTGTACATGACAGATTGTTTTAATTAGATATAGAAAGTTATCATTTATAACCTGTGGTTTGTTTAAAAAATGCTGGACAAAATCTAAAAAGTTAGCCAATTGAAATGAATGCACTTCAATAACTTGCTAAACATAGTTAGTTGCTATTATTGATATAAAAAACATCTGTCAACGTACACTCATGCTTTTCCTACCACTTGAGTCCCTCATGCACTAACCATGTCTCTACAAAATTTTTTGGATAAAATCCTATTTTAAAAAAAGTCAACCCTATACTCGATATGCTGAACATAGACATCCACAACATCTCTTGCAGCAATTAATGGGTGCGGATACTTGCATAGTTCAGCAGCAATATATAACGAACATGGGGCCATCCAGTTCCATAGTCTAGATCAATTGCTTTATTGCACTTGGGTCCCTTGGATTCAATGGCTCTGGCCGTATTCTTACATTCATTGGTTTATCTTTTTCATGAAGAGTGAGGTATGCCTTTTCCAATGATGTTGGTTGGTAGGGTAGTGGTTCTCATGAGCAGCACAGATGCACTTGAATGGTACAGCCTGGGTGATTTCTTCCTCCTCAACACTTAACTTGTCATCACTTTCTGCCCTATCACCTTGATCACCTCTTTCATTATCATATCCATCCTGAACAGGCTCAAAACCAGCCAACAACCCAAGTAAATCTCTTTCTACAAAATCATAACAAGAAAATTATTATTTCATGCACCGTCGTCTCTAAAATTAGCAATCTTACACAAAAGCACATGTAACCTCTAAATTCTTAATATACCTAACTATGTTAGGTCTGTGTATTAGAACAACACACAAACAATATTTAGATGAAAATTGAAAAATATTAAACTACAGTCTGCACATTTAAACAACCATGCACAACTACATACAAACAGGCATCATACTCAGCAAAAATTTTTAAAATACATACAAATAACAATACCTTCAGACTCATCTGAAAACCAATGTCCATCATCAATTGTATTCGCTGTCAATATTAGTCTCCTACGCAGCCTGTTCGCGGGTCCGAGGTTTTCTCCCCACGTACAGGCTGCTTACTGCAACAACACATTCCATTCCGATTGTTTCAACTTGACCAATCAGGAAACGGCATGACGTAGGCTTCCCGCCAAATTCAGTAGTGACTAATTAATTGTTCAGTGCTAAATATATCTGGCATATTGTAAACACTGGACTGGACTTTGGACTGGACTTTGGACTATGGACTTTGGACTATGGACTTTGGACTTTGGACTATGGACTTTGGACTTTGGACTTTCGATTTTGAAATTATATTATTTTTTTAGATTTTCGTATAATTATATTAAAATCTAAAAGAAAATTAAAAAATTAAAATCTGAAAAGCGTGCTACACTGCATGCACATGCATGATATAATAATATACAAGGTAAAAAATCTCTAGTATCAGTTATATAGGTATACCAGCAGTGCAATTTCATACGGATATAGCCTGTAGGATAGCAGGATTATCCAATATTTTGGGATTTAATATTTACATTTTATATAATATTTGTATTTATAGTATGCATATAGTACAGTATATACTGCAGAACTTCTTCTTTATCATATAGATAATAGATTAATTGTCAGAAACAATTGTGACAAAAGTGTCTCGGCAAATACAAAATATTAACTATACAAGTGATTATTATCGCGCCTATTGAGTATTGAGTATTGTGACTGTTCATCTTTGCATAATAGTTTATACTAGTACTGCAGTATTGTGTAATTGTTTACTCCGTTACACAGTAACGTTTTGTTAATGTTACTTATTTTTGAAAGACATTCTAGTTAGCTATCCATATCACTATAAGACTAAGTGCTTCAGTTATTATTAATAAGTGTTAGTAGATGGACAGGAATATTCGACTAACGGAAATTTACACACTTTTTAAGACCTACTCAGTTGTGTGTGAGAAGGCAAAAATCTATGTCTATATGTGCTTCAGGTAGTCTAGCAACTATTTGCCACGTTTACTGTAATACTACCACTTGCAAGTGATGAACCAGGCGGGAATCGCAATCGTAGTATAAAGATTAATGCTCAGCCGCATAACGTACGCAAAAGAGCCATATATAGACAATAATATAGACATAAATATATACATAAAGTAATACTAATTACTATATATTATCATAAAGTAATCAGTACTACCAATTATATAATAATGTATCATACATTCGTATTTTATAAAGTATGATGACTATGAGAGTTTTCGTGTTCACTATGGCTGAATACATTTATGAAAAGCTAAAACTGACACAGACAAAATACATTGTAAACACAGCCTATTTAGGCAGGCGCTAAACCGGTGTAAACTATTATGCAAAGATGAACAATATACCGTCATTAGTATTTTTGCGCAAGTGAATAAATAGTACAACAAATCCTACAAGTTGTCAAGTTGATTGGTCAAATTTGACAAATTCCCTAGCCTCCTTCGCAGACATCAGAGAGAACGTACACAACTGGCGCCTGCGAGGGAGACTACAAATTCCCGGATAATCACGGCCTCGCGCCTTCGGCGAATAATTGTTCAAAGCCAAAGGCGCAATAATAATCGCGTGTAGTTTATACTTATACGTGATAGTTTCTCAATATTTTGTATTTGCCAAGCTACTTTTGTCGCAATTGTTTCTATAAATCTATTATATATACGATAAAGAAGAAGTTCTGCAGTATAAACTGTACTATACATACTATAAATACAAATATTATAATAAAATTTAAATATTAAACTTAAAAATATTACTGAGATGATCCTGTTATCCCACAGGCTATATCTATGAAATTGCACTGGTATACCTATATAACTGACAGTATTTTTTACCTTGAATATTGTATCATGCACAAATTTTCGTTTTCTGTTTAGATTTTAATTAATATAATTATACGAATATTTTAAAAATATAATTTCAAAATCGAAAGTCCAAAGTCCATAGTCCAAAGTCCGAAGTCCATAGTCCAAAGTCCAAAGTCCAGTCCAGTGTTTACAATATGCCAAATATATCTCTGTTTACTGCTGTTAAAAATATATTACACGCATGCTTGAAATAATCAACTTGTTTATATTCTATATGACGGGAGAAGTCTTTGGTATAGCTGATCTGATCAAGATATCAGTATTAAATGTTGATGTGAACAATATTCTGACAGTAACGATTTATTTGTTTGCAAAAACGTATGTTATGAAACGGCTGTTGTCTAGTTGAGGCTGAAAGTTACCCTAAGACATCATCCATGGACCCAGCTTTTATCGTCCTAACTGGTATTCCGTTCCTACTCCTTAGAACTGTGAGTAAAACTGTAAATGATACCTACAATACATTGGGGAAAGCGTTACTGTATGGATCTCTATAGAGAGTCACTATATACGCCATACGGCAGTTATGAAATGCAACCTGTCCGCAAAGTGGTTACACAGAAAGTGCTTGACACTGAGACGTTTTGAAGAATATATACGTCTGTATTTTAATAAATCTGGTAAATCATTAAGCTGGTGGTACTGAAACATAAATAAGGCAATTAAATAGTCAATGATTTATAAAGAGCAATGCCTCTGGTATTCCATATTAAACTACCGCTCTGGCATTTATATTCGTGGAACAGGCGATCACATCACATGAGAGGCAAATCGATTTGAGATTATCTATAGTGCGAGCTGCGAGTTGCGAGTTGCGAGCTGCGAGTTGCGAGTTGCGAGCTGCGAGTTGCGAGCTGCGAGTTGCGAGTTGCGAGTTGCGAGCTGCGAGTTGCGAGTTGCGAGTTGCGAGTTGCGAGTTACGAGTATATTGTTAATTTCTAATAACATCGGGTTTAATTTTAACCCAGGGTTAACACTAACTTAGCTTTGAAGCACCGAACCAGGTGTTTACACCTGTGGTTTACACTAAAAATTCAAATTGAAAACTGTATAGCATCCTGGCGGATGTGATTTTAGCTTTGTCTCAATTTGGCGCCAATTTTCAGCTTTTGAAATAAACATTCATTGCATTTATTTTTATACTTACAAACTTGTAAATAGCAATCGTTTTGATATACTGATGGTTTTTTCCCGTGTTTAGATGAAGTTTATGTATGTATATGTATGTCTATGTATAAATTGTTTAAGATAAATTGTACTTCCGATGAAAAGGACTTGAGTTTTATAGGGTTCCCAGCGTTCAGTATATATAAACAAACTGAGTCGGTGTCTGGTCATACTTACTAATAAAATTAAATAACCATTTTAAGATTAGAAAGCACAAAATGGTCTGGATAATTACTAGATTTTATTAAACACAGAAACGGCAAATATAAATTTGCACTTTTATTTTCAATGTAATTATTTTAATTCTTGAACATACGTATCGATGGATCTAACAAAGTAAAAAAAACAAGTAAAGGCCGATTTTTATCTCGTCCGTATCGTAGCATTTTCTTTTGTGTCGAAGTCTTAGTTACAGGGACCTTAACTTCGAAGGTCATTATATTTATGAAACAAAAAACCCTTCGACTTTGCCTTCCTTGTCGTCCATATTAATATACTTTCAAAGCCTAATTCAAAGCGAGGCTAGCGACTCGCAACTCGCAACTCGCAACTCGCAGCTCGCAACTCGCAACTCGCAGCTCGCAACTCGCAACTCGCAGCTCGCAAAATAGCCGACCCCAATCGATTTACCGAAGCCTGTAGTAAGCGGGTTGACAAACACATCTCATTTTTCTTTAATTATTGTTCGAATCGCATTCCTCTGATGATCGTTAAAAGTAGAAATACGAAATAATGGGCGACTTCATACAATGCTTGATCATGCGACGCCATTTTTGTTTCGGAATTATTAAATTGAAGCGCGAATGAGTTCCTGATTTTGGTACTCAGGTTGTGATTGGCTAAACAATCGGAATGGAATGTGTTGCTGCAGTAAGCAGCCTGTACGTGGGGAGAAAACCTCGGACCCGCGAACAGGCTGCGTAGGAGACTATGTCAATATATGATCCACACCGAAATCCAAAAGCATATGCTGGATGTTTTCATTAGCAAATTCATCACTCATCAGGAATGTGGTCAAACTAAAGGGTTGAATTTAATATTTGAAATATTACGCCATAATTTATACAGTGTATTTATAAAATTACAGTACAATATTGAAAACAGCAAAGCGGAAATTTGAAACAAGTCAACTGTTAGTGCATTGTAGGATACCAACCTTAAATACTGCGCTTGTTTTCACGTTAATGATACACGGAGATTCCATCCAACTTAGAAAGAACAGCCTTGCTATTGGGAATATTAACACAATTCCTTCGCGGATTAATTATAAAGCTATAAAAAGACAGTACGTCCCATGCAATTTAATATAAGGTTAACTTGGTATAGTAACTCACACGTCATAATGAAGATCGCAACAATACAGCAATAACATGCTATTTTCACGAAGTATTGCAGCCTGACAATCTTGTCTTTCGAATGCTTCCATATTTGTTTACTCAGAGAGATGTTCACTCCACGACAGTCAAAGAGTCATTGAAGCCACGCCTGGAATTAGGCGCTAAAACCCATGATGCTTTGCGGCCTGCTTGTCCGACCTCCTCTGCACTGTAGCATAGTACCTGCATTCGCAGATACAATGATTTCAAATTCTCGCATTCAAACAACTTTGCTTTCTTTTTTAATACAATAAAAAAGGTTAATCAATAAAGAAACACTGAAATTATATGCTGTCTTTTTCATTTAATATATACGCAACGATCAGCTTCAAAGCCGTTATTAAGCGAAAAATACTTCAATATTTAAAACAAACCTACCCTCGTTAACGTCGGTGCCTTTACTCGCTTCTTTTAGTAATTATTTCGCCTTTATTGTCTTAAAAAGCTTTTGAAATTCACAAAATCGTGCAAAAATGAAATATATTTGCAAGAAATCATCATTCATCAATCATCAAATCAAGAAATGTTTGCTACATATTTCGTCATGCAGTCGTTATAATGCAAACTTTGAATTTGACCAATCAGTGTCCGCTATTCATGACAGTCCACCATATTTTTGAGATCAGTGAGGATGACCACCCACCGAAACTTTGTTGGTGACCCACGCCCGCGATGATTGATGAACTTTAGACTTCGCTAATGCTTTTGTTTCCCCGGGTGTAAATAGCCGGGGGAATTAGTACCCTCGCCCCGGGCTTACGCCCGAAACGGCGCTCAGCGCCGTTGGCTCGGGAATAAAAAAACTATATGCACACGTTCTAGATGGCGCGCATTTTCTACTTTGCCAGCTGGGGTTTGACTCACTTGCAATCACGCGTAGATTTTGACGGAATTCGTTGAAGTTTTTATACATCAATATTGTATCATTTCTCAACCCAAAGAATGCCGGGTTTTTATCTAAAAGATAAAGGTATCAAGGTTCGCCTTTCACCTCGCGCGCAGATTAGACAACGCAAAAACACTGAATGAATAATATGTTAGGCCATTAAACGTGTTATGCCCTTTATATTCCATGCTGATTCTCTTCATCCAGATTTGTAACATGATAGTTGCCAGAAATTACCCTTTTTAATCCACACAGTTTTGCAATATATGGAAAGTTAATTTAGATCTGAGTACAGATTATCTTTTTATATTTATTTTGTATTTTGGAGGGATATTCTAGCTAACCTGAAATTCAGGCCTGTCTAGACCGCGGTACGCCCACATGTTATTTTAGAGACAGTCATAATATGAATGACAAGTGTTGCAGTAGATTTCATTGCACGAAAAATTTATATTCTCATGCATGAACATGTCTGCACAGTATGCTGCAGAGTGTACATTTTGCTTTTTAATTAAACTTAAAAATTCAAGGTACTTTTTTAATAGTTCAGTTTCTCTATTTAACCAAACGGCAAACAAAGATTTAATTAGTCGGTTCTGTGCACGGCTTGAATGCCAAGCTTTCTCAAGGTCTCAACTTGCTGGACGCGGATATACTCCAACGGGCTAACAACAGCAACAACGAAATTCTCAATCGTACCGAGAAGAAGGCGATGTAGCTCAGAAAACAACACTGGTAGGACCTGATAAATAAGAATTTTGGCGGCAGAACAGCAAAGACATCTTGGCTGTCAACAACAAGCTTTCGAATACATGACTATAGTTTTTCTGTTCTTTCAGCGTTGTGTGTCCAAACTTCGTCAAAGTTTTTGATAAAGTCCTTTCAAATTACTGTTTGTTTGATTTATTTTCGGCCATAAAACATAAAAGAAAAGAAATTCGATAATGGAACTTGATACATGCGCTTGACCTTAATTGTCGCCTTGACCGAGCTATTTTTAAAACTATTGTTTATGTGAACTTTCAACCAATCAAAATCTTTCATGATGCTGATCAACCAATCAGATTTCCCGTCCACCAGATGGACGGGAATCCCACAGTTTAGACAGGTTTTGTGTCAGGTCCTATTTAAAGTTAGGGCCTGAACTTCAGGTTATATTCTGGCTATCCCTCGATCCTGCATGCGATATCTAATTTGTTGTCCATGTTTGTTCGGATATTTTACCACGGCTTGGCTCAATATAAAACCGTTCTTAATAACATTGTTTTGTTAGTCATCTTTCGCGTATTCTTTTGAAATATATTAAAAATATCGGAATAAATTACGTCATAAAATAAATTTTAAGACTTTAAAAATCCGACGCATTATATAGCGAAAAATGTGACCACAACCTATTTAATTAAAAGCGTTGTTTGTATATACCGCAAAAACGGTGAATTGACGCGCGGTAACCTTTATCTTTTGAAATGCAAACCCAAAAATATTTTCGTTACAAAATATATAGAATTGTCGGAAATTGAGCATGTGCAGAAAATCTAAATATTATATACAGGTATGGGAGATTTCGAACTGCGTGATAAATAATACCAATCTAAGCCGGTATGCATGCCCCTAAAATACAACATTTGTATAATGCCCATAATTATTGATATTGTGCGGAATACAAAACATTAAGCAAGCTAAGGAACTTATCTTAGATCTTTAACAAAAATGCGGTCCATATGGCCAAGCATATCAGCTGGTCCATCATCACACTCGTGTTTTAAGTTGGCCTAGAATTTACTTACAACACTGAGTAGCATATCATGCCAATATGGAATATTTTGAATACAGAGCAAACTTTTCAATCACAACAATACTTGACTTTATGTTCTAAATTGTGTTCCTCTTTTTATTAAACCTACGAGCTGCCCCCGCCCCCCCCGAAAAATTCAAGTTGCACAAATTTTGAACGTAAATTGGGCAAATTTGAAACATATGTTGTGCAAAAAGATGGGGGAAATAAATCGAAAAGCAAAAAAGATGTAAAATAATCGACGAAAATGGCAACAATTTCCAAAGTTCAGTAGGGCAAAAAGAAAAAGGTCTAAGCCATGCAAGAATTATTTTGGCCCGAACTGTATATTACGCAGGGAAATGCAGTTTTTACGACAGTTCGGAATTTTTGCAGGGCAACAAAATGTAAGGCAAAATCAAAGATTGAATCATGTCGAACGAGGAAAATTTAAAATTGTATTTCATATTATGAAAATAAAGCTATTTGTTTACACTTGCGCATATTATCTCCTGTGCAATGTTGAAAGATGCATGTGAAGTGGTTGCATTTAACGTACATTTAAAGTACAGTTATTATATTAAAGTGGAGAAACTGTTTTGTTGGAATAAGGGTTTTCGGCATAGGCCTATTTAAACGATTTAGTGCTTTGTCGCACGTTTACAGAAACACCGAAATGTCATATTGAGTATGAATAATTGCCTTCTAATTGAAATACCTGCGTCAAAACTAAACATCATGTAAGCATCTTGATGTTTATCTTATTGTAAATTTATCTTATGTAAACTTCTTATTTAAGCCGCAGCATGTATTAACTTGAAATGATAAAACATATTGAACGTTCTGCCGTGCCGTTCTGTGCAACTCGGATTTTCTTCAGCATAGTAAATAAGGTAAGGATAGATTAACAATTTTAACGATAACTAATAAATAAAGTATCAGGAAATTTTTAAAAATTTTAATTTTTATAATTATTATAATCTTCCTTTTCCGAAAAATTGGCGCTGTTGTATACATGGCTCTTAATCTTGAATTGCGTTTCCAAATTTTTATCATTTTGTAAATCTTTCTCTTGCAGTAATCCATGACTTTCTAACACAAAATTTGACTCAAAATCTTGAGTATAGTAGAATGATGCCCACACAGGCAATGACTCAAATTGGATGCACAAGTTGTCCTAACTTCGAACTGCTAACAATTGAACGCAAAATACCATTTGAAGTTTGCCTTTTACCGCGATAAACCAACAATATTTTACTTTCAAAAACAACTAGAGCATGCACTTTTCAGTATTTACTATTTAGTATTTAGTATTTAATTTCGTAAGGATTAGCACTCTACAGCATTTTAGATGTTCTAAAAAAAATTTTAGAGTAGCAAATGAACTATATAGGTCAAGTAGCACGTCGTTTATATGAAAACCCTTTTTGTGACTGGTAAAAAGTCACTGATTCAAATTCCGTTCTGTTAGTTTCCGACAGCTGAGACAGCAAAATAAGATGTATACTACATGTATATATATATATATATATATATATATATATATATATATATATATATATATATATATATATATATATATATATATATATATATATAGGAATTATGGATTTTGAAAAAAAATCCAGCGCTTCTGCAGTCAATACTAAATTTCGCTTGACTTCCAATCGAAATATAATTTAATTTAAAGTTCACGACAGAAGACGCGTTCAATATACCAAAGGATCGCTAAAACACGTCCCATCACATGCAGAAATATGTACTTCGAAGCATGCGAATGGGAAGTTTAAATAAGGTTAAAGTGTTAGTGTTGGCGTTCTGTGATAATAACTCTATAACAGATAAACGCAATATTAATTAACATAGCCATGTAGGCCTATATTGTGAATTATCGACTCTTAAAGCCGAGACACACCGGACGAGATTCGACAACGCTGCGCGATTTGTCGATTTTCACTGACGGATAACTTTTATCGATCCTAGTTTAAGTTTTCCAAGTATTTAGAAGCACTATAACATCTTAAGTTATTTGGTCTATATATATATATATATATCTTTTAAAACTTCTTTTATTGACTGTTTTATTATCGGCGTTGTCGAATCGCGTCCTCTCTGGTTTCGGCAGTTTATGTTTTGTAATTTCTATTATTCATTTTATTTCATCCCCACGTCTTAATATTATATTGCAATTGTTCTGATGTATAGCCTACATATATAGTCGTCACGTAAATGGCATATATATCCTGCATTACAAGTAGGCATGATCTTCTGCAAATTTAAAGAGCAGCCCTTAGAATATCAATTCGAATAATCATCATTTATTATATGACAAGGCGATCCATCTGCAAAATGCAGCATTAATTTTGATTGGTTCCTGAGCTGTCCGTAACCTACAGTTACCAATCTCATTACTTGCAGGCAGCTATTATAAAGATGGAACCGGTCGGGAAGACAAATTTAAGTAACTAGTTTCCTAGTAAATATGACTTTAAATATGTGACCTGGAAAGATATTTATTTTATAAAATAGTTACTGCATGGGGTCGGTTGTTCGAAAGGCGTTTAAAACTTAAGAGGCTGTCTCTCTAAGAACCGACCAGTGGCTTTCAAGCAAGAAAACGATTTTCGCTTCTATTTTGCCTACGTGTTGTGTTTGCCTTAGGAACATTTTTGCCGGTTTTAAAATTTTTAAATTCTATTTGATTTTCGACTTTTAGCTTATTATAACCGCCATGCCGGCGTGAGTGATATTCGAGACGAAGCGCCGCCCATAAATCCCCGGTAAATCTCTCGTCATATCTCGGGAAGTTTTGCATCAAATTCAACAATTCTTTCAGAAATATAAATCAGAACTATTCTCTGTTGAAAACCTCGTATCAATGTAAGAGTTAACAATAATTTTAAGTATATTTCTTCTTCGTTAGCGAACGTAGTATTTTGTCGTTTAATCCTTCGCCCCATAGTCCGTAATTATAATCGAAAATTTTTCGAAAGTGGCACCTATCTGGACTTTGAAATACATTTAGAGCGAAAAAAGCACTCTTTGAAGTTAAATGATCGACAATAAAACTTGCCGGCAAAAGAAAATTGAATGAGAACAAAACGCTATAATACGAGCTATTTTTAGTTGGTTTGTTTACCTGTTCATGTGCGGAAGTCCCTTCGATGTTTACAGCAAGGCAGTTACAAGTCACATTATAGCTTACAAACTTGTAATTTGTAGTCAAAAACGAACAATTAATGTTGTGCTTTTATGTTAGAAGTCGTCCTACCTCTTCTGCCGGGCACGTTTGATCCAGCAAACTGGAATTTGAGTTGAAGTTAACAGCTAATGCTTGCTTGCGGCGACAGACAGACGTTATTAAAGATATTAAAAACTTAATATTTAATAACTACTAATGGGTAATGTTCAATACGTAACTAACTCTTCACTGAAGTTTTTCTGCGAGAGAAAAAACGTTTGAAACTCTGTACCAAGGCAAACGTTGGCGAAAATCTCTCACTGAGGCGTGTTTCACATAATTTTGGTTTGACAGCGCCAGCAAACTTGTCATCATTCTTGTATTGTAATTTATTTAGACAAAGGCAGTCCAACATGTAGATTACATCTATATTCTTTAATTATTTTGTCTTTCGACTTTAAACCGAGCTCAAGATGTGAGCGTATTTCCTTTATGATCGGAACCTTAAATCCCAAAAGTTTGTCTTGCTTGGGCAATTCACACAAGTCGTACGCATTGAGGAAATAACGACATATTCAAAGGTAAAAAAAAACATTGAAAACATGTTACCAAGCTTCAGTGATTGTACATTGACGCGAATTTTTAACTTTGTAGCGAAAATTTCTTATTAATAAGCGCGTTCTCATGTTTATTTTGTTCCCGTTTAACAACGGCTGCAGGCAGGGTGGGAGGGGGGAGGGAGGGGAAAGTGTAGATAACTAAATTGCTTGTTGGCTATAGTAAAATAAAAGGAGGAATAAAAAAGAAAACTATTTTAGATCAAACCACATAAACTATTTTCCCATTTTCTGAAAAATATGAAAATATGTGCGCGCACAAATACAGACATATCCTATTTCCCTCATCACACTTCCTCACACCTGTGTATGTGACTCAACATTTATTGCTGTATGTGAGCACTTCCTGACTTGTAAAGACATACAGTCGAACCCCTATTATGCGGACACCTTCGGAACCTCGCCTAAGTGTCCGCTTAAAAGGGGTGTCCGCTTAAAAGGGGTATGCAGAAAAACACAGCAGGAGGCAAAGGTGTGTAATTGCTGCGGAACGAGCGAGCCTGAAGCGAGCGAGCGTAGCAGCAACCTAATATATGCAGGGAGGGGGTTTTGAACTAAATTTTATTAAGCGCACGGAATTGTGGTCGTGCGCGCTTTCTATGCGCAGAACACAAATTTTAAACTCGCTTGAGTCTTCGAATTTTTATCGAATTTCTAAAGCTTTTTCAAGTCTAATGTTACGCAACTTACCTGTAGTACAGGGTAATACAGGATGTGCACAGGCTAGTAATCACTGTGCTTGATATAATTTGTGCTTTTTACTGTAGTTCTATTTGCTTTTAATGCACGCAGCTATCCCTACCTTGCAGGTACCCTAGTTAGGTGTGTAATTTGAGTATCAAAACAGTAAAAAATATCTTAGCAAATAATTAGCATAAAATGAAAATTTCTTTGTGCATAAAAGTTCATTAGAAAATGTATACGTCTCTCACAGTAATAAAAAAGGAATCGATACAAGTTTGCTTTCGAGGCTCACGGCTCACGCAGACGATAGCTCATTATAATGTCATTTACAGAAAAATAGCGTTGGAAAGTTCTTCCAAACCTCGAAATTGTGCGAATTCTGCCAGCCGTTTGACAACTTTAAAGGCTTCGGAGGACGATTTAATGACTGTTTCGTTAAGAGACAAGTCAAATTCATCATCTTCGTTCAGTTCGTTGTCATCAGTGATCTGACACATATCTTTCGGCTCCTCGGCTGGCAGTTCACAGTCCTTGTTTGTCACTTCCTCAATAATCTTGGCTCTGATGTCTTCGCACCAGGTTGGTGTGTCAATGTCAATGTGCCATGTTAATTGATCTCAATTGTTATTTACTGTCGAATATTGAATACATTTTATCAGACAATCTGTCATCTGTCCGCTTAAGAGTGGTTGGTTTACCCATTGGGACCTCAAGTAAGGTGTCCGCGTCCGTTTAAGAGGGGTGTCCGCTTAATAGGGGTTATGATAATAGTATTTTATTAAAGAAAACGATTGGGACCTGAGATATGTGTCCGCTTAATAGAGGTGTCCGCTTAAGAGAGGTGTCCGCTTATAGGGGTTCGACTGTATACAGTTCGGTAATATTCTTGAAACATGAATACAAAGAATTGTTCGTTTATTGGCGTTGGGGAGGGGGGGGATTTGTTGCGGTGAAAACAGAAGGGTAAAAGAGATTGTTACTCTTGGTGATTGTCAGGAAAATATAAGAAACCATCTTTCTAGTTGTCATCTCTCGAAAGCTAAAATGGAGGAATGCGAAGTTATTGCAGCATGAGCTGGAATTTTCCACACCACAGAAGAACATTTACGTAATATAGCCATATGCCCAAGTCATCGTAACAGTTTGGGGAGATTTTGGAGACCGCTGAGATCATGTCAATACCCGCTTCATTCAGGTCCAGTTCGAAAGTGCCCAGGAAAAGACGTCTTCAACATGGCATTGTCGGAAGCTGCTTTCACGCTTTATGGAAAACTTGTGCAAATAGGGTCACGTAAGTTATTAATTGTGTTTTAAAACAATTCTACTTTCTCAATGAATTAAGTACTGTACTATTAGTTTTCCTCAATGATCCAGGGGGATGCGTCAAGCCCTGCCATTTCTTTATGGTAATATTTCAAATCCAAAAACGAGGACTGGAACGGATTTCAAGTCCAAGCAGTAGTTCCACGCTGAGGCGGGGCAGATGACTGGAACTGACAGCGAGGAGTGAGAACTTGAAATCGGATCTAGACCGAATTTGATGTTTTGAAATGACATCGCATACTCATACAAAATTAATGCATTTTTCCACTGTTCAGTCCTAGGACTAGATCAAAATTAATTCACTAGGCTTGCTTACCTCACCAGGTATCCATTATCGTGAAAAATATACCAAAATGTTTGATAGTACAAGTTTTTCACATTTATCAAAAACAAGCAACCATAAAACTTTTAAACAAAAATTAACGTTAAATGGATAAATTTAATAATTCTCTTGAGCCATATGCAGGCAGTGTCGGGAATTGCACAAAGAAAGGGTGACGAAAGAGGGCGTTTGGTTGAAGCAACAGCAAACAACGAGTGAAAGCCTCCAAAGCACGCATTCAGATGACAATAGCAGGTCGGTAATTTTTGGAAATAATACTTTAATTAATAATTCAAATGAAAAGAATTTTGATTTGAAAATTCACAAAGTAGTAAGCCTTGTAGTTTTTCATTTTTAGACAATCGACAGCATCAAGGACTGATCAAATGTTTGAAATGAGCCTCTTCAGTACCCCCATCATGTTCTTCAGAATATGGACTCCAGCGTACAGACACATGGACACCAGGTTGTACAAGTGCCTATCTGCGTGACACTGACAGCGATCAAGAGGAATGCGATGTTGCTGCAGATACTTCAGTTTTAGATCAACACAATCAGGCTATGGAAAATATATCTCAGCTGGCCGGAACTCAAGCGCCACCAAAATTGACTTTCCAGCTCGATGGTGATCTGGATTCTGCAACCCCTAAAGAAAAGGATGAGTGCATAACATCGGGCTACTGATGCCTGCAAACGTATTTGCAAAATTATTGCCCCAAATGACGGAGAAAAGCTTTTTGAGGCGTTGCAGCAAATAGATCAGGGGAAAAGTATTGTTCCGTTGATGACAGCCTACGCACAAGCACCATCAAGAAGTCTGAAGATCCAGATTCTGAGCTTATATGCTTACGAATTGCCCGCACAGAAACTGCAAACATTACATGAGCCTTATGGTCGGCTTAGCAAATGGCAGATTAAGAGAGCTCGTGCTCATGCTAGAAACAACGGGCCAGGTATGGAGATGAAAAAAAACCCGATACCATCGAGTAAGTCTAGATATTGGCAAAGTAGATCACTTCATTGACTTTGCCAACCGACAATATTACCATCAAGATGTCGCTTTCGGCACCAGAACACTAAAACTTGAAAGTGGTGAAACAATTGAGATGCCAAATATTATTCGCACAGTTACCAAGTGCACAATGGTTGCGCAATATCTGCAGTCTTGTAAGGAAGAAGAATTCGAGCCACTTAGCAGAACCACATTATTTCGTATCCTGGAAGTTAGAGAAGCCTCACAGTGAAAATCTTTACAAGGCTTGGATAATACCGCTGCTGATGGATCGAATGGGTTTAACACTATGGAACAAATCTCTGAACGTCTAGTTCATCTAGGAATTGATATCCAATGGTCACAGTCTGTCATCAAAAGGTTACATAAAGCAAAAGAATACCTCAAAACAGATTATAAGGTACATTGCCAAGAGGATGATAGTTTATGTGCTGATCACTGTACAATGTTTGCGTTAAGTGATCCAGGAGATGAAGCTTTTCAAGTAAAGTGTGCACACGAACATACGCTGGTTTGTGATAACTGTGAGAACCTCAAATCTACTTTACAGGAACTTGAAAACAAGCTGAAAAGCAACACACATTTTTCATATACTCAAGATATAAAAGAAGCAGCAAATGGAAGGCCCATATTCTCCGTTCGATAAATAATGAAAATGCAAAGAAGGAGATACTGGAAAGCCTGGACGAAACATCAGTGTTAATTGTTATTAACTGGGCCATGAAGTTTCAGCAGATACGTTTTCGAGAAAAACAATCTGACTGGTATGGCAAACGTGGGCTATGTTGGCATGTAAGCAGCGTCGTATCGAACGGCGTATCCTCGGACACTGCAGTGGTTACATCACATGTTCATTTATTCGATTCCATCACTCAAGACTGGTTTGCCGTTGCATCAATTCTCGAAAACCTGCTATCAACTATCAAGTCCAGCATGGCAAATATCAGCAAAGCTTACATTCGTTCTGATGAGGCAAGATGTTACCACAACAACCTTCTGGTAGCATCTTTGAAAGATATTGGAGATCGCGTTGGAATTTGTGTCAAAGCTATGATTTCTCAGAACCTCAACAAGGTAAGGATATTTGTGATAGGATCATCTGTCCCCTGAAGTCATCAATTCGCCGATACTGCAATGAAGGAAATGATATCCTTACAGCTCAAGACATGCATACTGCACTGAATTGCCGTCCAGTTAAAGGAACAACATCATCAGTCAATGAAGTCAAAGCCTCTGCTGAGCAACTCAGTGTAAAGAAAATTACGGACTTCAGCAGTTATCACAATTTCCAGTATAAAGAAGCAGGGATAAGGGTGTGGAAAGCATATGGCATTGGAAAGGGAAAAAAACTATTGGATAAAGATATCTACATTAGCCGACAAAAGAGTACAGAATTGCAAGTGTCAGTCAACTTTCCCGCTGTACAGCAGACTAGGCAAACGAAACTGAAAAGAAATGAAAACCATGATGATAATTCAAACGCAGTTAGTGCTGGTTTGTTTGATTGTGCTGAGCCTGGTTGCAACCACGTGTTTGAAACAATTCAGAGCTTAGAGCTTCACATGGACCTGGGCCAGCATAGTCGCTTTATCAACAGCGAGAGCGTGTATGATGCGTTAAAAAGAGAGTGGGCAAAACAATTCACAACGTTAAGCTCAAGAAATGTCCAGGGCAAGGGACCGAAACAACATCAAACTTTAGAATGCAGAGAATCCTCTTCAAAGATGGGATGGGCTCTTAGTAAACCTAAAACTGGCTCTCTGCGTTTTTCTCCAAATATCTGCAAGTATTTGACTGCGAAATTTGATTATGGTGAGTGAACAGGTCATAAATCATACCCAGTGCAGGTGGCTAAAGATATGAGATGTGCAAAGGATGAAGGAGGAGAAAAATTATTCAAGGCAGCCGAGTGGCTCAACAAAGAGCAGATCAAAGGTTTTTTCTCGAGGCTGGCTAAAAAGCGACGCAAAGGTGTGATAAGCACAGATATTGAGGAAGAAATTGGGGTCGATAACTATGAAAGCGATACTGACGATGCAGAAGAAAATGAAAAACGAGCGTATTTGCTGAATTTGATCAGTAATGAATCGAACGTGGCCCACCCGATCTACTACGATGCGTACGCCTTGTGTGAATTGCACAAACAAGACAAACTTTCGGGATTTAAGGTTCCGATGCTAAAGGAAATTTGCTCACATTTTGAGCTCGGATTCAAGTCGAAAGACAAAAAGCAAGATCTAATCAATACTATCTCAAACATGTTGGATAAATGCCCATGTTGTAGCCTGCCACTATGTACATAAAACCACAAGAATTATCACAAGACTGCAGCCGATTTAATATTGGTAGAGATGTTTATTTTCTGGCAAAAACATCAGTGAAGAGTTTTACGCACATTAAGGTCCAAACAAACAGGACGCGATTCGACAAGGCGACGCGATTTTTCGATTTTCACAGACCGATAACTTTGGTTCTAGTTTAATTTTAAATTTTCCAAATATTTAGAAACGGTATAACATTTTGAGTTATTTCCTCTACATATCTTTCGAAATTTGCTCTCATTGGCTGTTTTATTAACTTTCAAAAACTAAAAAATCGCATCGCGTTGTGGAATCGCGTCCGGTGTGTTTAGTTATTAAATATTAAGTTTTATTAAATTTTAATAACGTCTGTTTGTTGCCGCAATCAGGCAAGAGCTATTAACTTCAACTCAAATTCAAGTTTACTGGATTAAACGAGCCTAGAAGAAGCAGGATCACTTCTAACACAAAAGAACAACATTGATTGTTCGTTTTTGACTATAAATTACAAGTTTGTAAGCTACAATGTGACTTGTAACTGCCTTGCTGTAAACATCAAAGGGACTTCCGCACATGAACAGGTAAACAAACCAACTAAAAATAGCTCGTATCATAGCGTTTTGTTCTCATTCAATTTTCTTTTGCCGGCAAGTTTTATTGTCGATCATTTAACTTCAAAGAGTGCTTTTTCACTCTAAATGTATTTCAAAGTCCAGGTAGGTGCCACTTTCGAAAAATTTTTGATTATATTTACGAACTATGTGGCGAAGGATTAAACGACAAATTACTACGTTCGCTAAAGAAGAAGAAATATACTTAAAATTATTGTTGACTCTTACATTGATACGAGGTTTTCAATAGAGAATAGTTCTGGTTTATATATCTGAAGAAATTGTTGAATTTGATGCAAAACTTCCCGAGATATGACGAGAGATTTATCTGGGATTTATGGGCGGCGCTTCGTTTCGAATCCCGCTCACGCCGGCATGGATGTTATAATAAGCTAAAACTCGAAAATAAAATAGAATTTAAAAATTCTAAAACCGGAAAAAATGTTGCGAAGGAAAACACAACACGTGGGCAAAATAGAAGCGAAAATCATTTTTTTGCTTGAAAGCCACTGGTCGGTTCTTAGAGAGACAGCCTCTTAAACGGCGTTTAGCCGCTATCCAACGTATAAATTCCCTTTTCGACGGTTAGTTATATAACAGCATGATAAAATTGCCGTTGCACAAAGCCCGTTTAGGATAACCTTTAATTTAACTGGAGAAAACCGAATTTTCCTGAAGGCCTTTGTCTCGCATTTTTTCAAACTTTTGCATGCATGAAGCTTCAATTTGTTTAAAGGAGCAGTGTCACATTGTGCGCACCCCTGCTGCGCATAACAATAACGGGTTCGGAAACTGTCGGAAATTGCTCGGACGACATAATCCGCCATTGTTTCGAAGCTGTATAATGAACTCTGAGGTAAGTCAAAATATGCATATTTTACATATTTTTTGTAAAGCAATACGAATCTAATTGAACAGTGATATATCCGTTTACATAGGGAAATCGTTGTGATTGTAAGAGTTCTTGAAGCACTAAAAGAAAGCCTAATGGAACCCGAGGTTGTCCGTGTAAAGGTAGAAATGTAGTGTGTTCGGCAGAATGTCATTGTGGCACGCGTGCAAAACCTTGCCAAAATAAGGTAAAGCAATCTAAACTTTTATATGTTCACAACTTTGTTTATATTCCAGGAATTATAATAACTAATTTGTCTGATTTTGGTATAGGGAACGGCTGATCAAAGACACGAAACGCAAAACAGCAGGAAATCCAAGACAAGGTTTTCGCCTTACTCACGCAACTACAGAGTCGGAGGACATGCAAAGGGCAAAAGAACACGAAAATGTGAAGGTATGTACTTCACCTTAAAATAATATTTAATTATATAAAAATAACAATTGATGATTTCATATTATTATTACACATATAATAGCATAACCTATACAGTATACAATGTCTTGGCAGGGTTTTGCATTGATAACAATCTTGTTCTACTGTATTTATTTTAGAAATTGATATCTACACTAGATGCAAATATGGTGAAAAAGCTAGCTATTCGTAGTTTACGCAGAGGTATTGGCAGTATGGACTACATCGACACACTACTGATAATGGAGGATGACCTTGATGAAGATGATCAGGATGCAGAAAGGTTAGGTGCATTTGGTGAATCATCCAATGACAATCCATTGAACTCTGCTATAGACCCTTCTCAGAGTCAGAGCCCTTCTCAATCACAAGACCCAAATCCAACACCCGAACCCACACTTGAATCAGTGCCAGATTGGTGCACATGTGGCAAATGCAGACCAATGCCACAAGAGGTTGAAAATAAATGTTGTAGGCAAAAGAAATGCATAACCTTAACTTCTCGTTTTGCAAAATTATGCCTTGATCCAGATGTGCTGGAGCTTTGTATCCGCAATAGGAGTGACATCCGTAACGATAGAGAGGACAACAGCACAAGAGCATTTCGCAAAGCTGGTTATAGACAGTTTATTCTAGCACGCCATGGCTTTCTAGGCAAAGGGAATAGACGAATTTGTCCATCCTGTGTGGTTTTAAAAATTAGAGAACAGTACCCATCAGTTACTGGTGTTTACATGGGATATAGAGACCATTAATTTTTTAATACAGCAAGAACCCACATATGAGAGTTCAACCTAGATTTTAAGAACCTGTTATGTTAAATTTGCTTATTTCGACCCTCTTTATATAAGAACCTGTTTAGGCTAAAGTTTCAAACAGATGCTTATTTTATTTTTATCACTAGCTCATAAGAGTAAAAATTTATAAATCAAAGAAAATAAACTCTTCATACAGTAATGAAAATGAGTCAGAGTCCTGGATATGTCATAACAATAAACAGCATGTCTGTTTGAACACACCAACAAAAAATAACTGTACCTACACCAACCAAAATTGAGGTGCTTTTTCTTTATAAAATAAGAACCTGTTTACTTTACCCTTATTTCATGATAAGCACCATTTATATAATAACCTGTTCAGGCTAACTTGAAAAATACAAATTCTTATATGCAGGGTCTTGTAAGTTAAATGTAAATATAGTAAAAACATTTGGGTAATATATATGGTTCACTGGCTAATTATGTTGTTGTAGTTTCATTTTGATGATTTGTCGTCACTTGCAAATCTGCTCTTTCTTTGGACAATTTCCTTTGTTGCAGGAGGAGGAATGTGGGCTATGGTTGGGGAGATAAGGACAGGGTTGCTATCATTTAAAGAAATGTGTCTTGTCACACCGTCTGCATCACATATTCTTCTGTTTAACATTCTGGATATGAGTACTGGAACATACTCATAACCCTTTTCAACCTTTACAATCTTGACATCCCATTGCCTGGTTCTCGGGTTGTACTTTCTTGTTATTCGCTCTTCCCCCGACTTGGTCTTTGCTTGGGGAAGATTAACATGATAATTCCAGTCAATTGCTGTCAACTGTTTCCTGGCTTTATATGCGTTGTATCTAAAGTTTAGATTTAAGGACTCTTAGAACAACTTATTTCCAGTATTCAGTAATGTAGAAATATATGTGCTAGGAATACCCAAAACACAAAATGACATACAGCAACAACAACTATGGATACACCAACCTGAATGGCATTCGCTTTGGTGTGTATACCAAGCTTAGACTGTTGGCACATTCAATGCTACCAGTGTGCCTAGAAATAGAGAACATAATTGCATTATACAGTACTGTATTTACCAGGTAAAAGGTTATGGCTGCCTTGTCAGTTGGGTTTTATTCTGATCAATGAATACAATTATATCAGAAATTTAATCCCAATAAAAAATGCCTGTGTGAAGCATTCTGCCTTCCATTTTATGAGGCTACTGTATTTGTGAACATACCCAAAATCTTAATTGTATAACAACTATTTACCCGAAGCGTGTATAATACTGGAAGCTTGCAAGCAATTCTGGGTTGAGAATGACTTTCTGAAGTTCAATGAAGTCTTTGTCACGACGATCAAACCATGGCAGAGATTCATCATGATCGTCCTCCTCGTGATCACATTCTCCTTCTAGCCATTTGTGCACATTGCACACATGGTATAATAATGAAATCCACTTATCCTAAATAACACACCAAGAACTATAATTACACCGCTTATTAAGAAATTCTACTGTACAACTCAGCATTGTTGGCAAGACGTAATTAAAGCATGTATTAAGGGGTGGACCATTCGAAAAGTGATGGGGGGGGGGGCAAAAGCAAAAATAAGAATCGAGCAGGGGAAACAGAAAAAAAATTTGAGCACGAAAAAAGTTTAAAAAAAATTCATGCAGAGACATTTCAATAGGAAAAATTGACATAAGTAATGGTGTGAGAACAAAAGTTTCTAAACCTAAATATTGAAGACATTGGTGCAAAAAAGGTTTTAAGCATGTTTTAACAAGAATTTGAGGGAAAATTTGTTTTGAACCCTAACTTCATCGATGTTAGTCTGGGAAATTTTTTTGACCCTTTTTTAGTGTCCTGAAAAAATGTTAACCAAACCCCCACCCACCCCGCCCCCTCACACTTTTTGGAAAAAAAAATTAGAGCAACAGATGATTTAAAAAAAAATATTGACACAAGCAAAAAATTTTGAAAATATAATAGTACAGGTTGGAAATGTCCCACCTCCCTCATCACTTTCTAATGGCCCGACCCTAACATCATTTGCAACCAACATGGGATGGTCATGATATGAAAACACCGCTCTTGATTGATGCAAAAACATCCTTACCTTGGGTTGTTTATGCATACTGTAGATGGTCTATTCCAGGAAATTATTTGACTATTTATACTATGGTATAAATAAAATTTGAGAAACAAAGTAATACCTTCATAACTTTTAAAGCCAGCTTCTAAGTCAGAAGTGGTTTCATCCTTCCTGCACATACTGCTACAGTACCAGAAATGCTTAACAATATGCGATGACCAGTCTTTTATTTTACTCATGGGTTTTGTCTTGCCCAACTGAAACAAGAAAACAATCATGTTGAAATATTCAGCTTACATATTCATTTCAAATCTCTTTTAAAAATAAAATATATTAACACATGTATGCATTTAGCTGTAAGACTCCCCTTAACAATTAAAATCATCTGGTGTTATACAGAGTAAAAAATGATAGTCAGGTACATTTGGGTGTATTGCCGCTCAACTTTATCCTTTTAGTCGGTATAACACCAGGCAATTTTACTCGTCAAGGGAAGAGTCTTGCAGGTTGATGGGTTAAAATATAGAAACAACAACCATAACATTATTCAAAATTGAGAAAATTTAAAGTACAAGACAAGTTATAATGAGTATTATAATGAAAATTTTGTACAATTATATTGCCAGTACAACTCTCAAAAATTTATAATTGAAGAGTTCACAGCATACACAGCACAAATAAATAGAGCAAAACATTTCATACCTTTGCTAGACACTTTTTGATACTTTTGGACTTATGCCAGACATCTAGACTGTGCACAATGGTAGGGAAGTTGTTTTCTGAAAATTGAGATGAATAATATTAGGTTGCACTCCAACCGAATGATTACTATTAAGCGCTAGCGCTATCCCCTTGACAAGTAAAGTCGTCTGGCATTAGAGAGAGTAAAAATAATAAAGGATAGCGCAATGTGACTCATTGGGTTAAAGTTATATGTGTGTTGTACATACGAAGTAGTGCTTTAAAAGAAGTTGATGCATCTGTCACAAATTCCACCACTTTTATGTCTTGGGTCAGCCTCTCCAACCCACGCTTAACAGCTTCCCTTTCCATGTTGGTTGATGCTAAACCAACATGCCTCTTATCTAATATTTCAATATCGATGATGTAGTTGCTATTGGCTTCAACCATAAAATAGCATAGCTTTTTTGCATTAAAACCTGGTGAGTCACACTGTCCATCACCACCAATGACATTATCTTGCCCAACAAATTCTTTCAGAAGTTCTTGCCTTGTCCATGCCCACCACTCATTTATTTCGGGAATCAGATATAAACGCTGTTAGCGATAAAATGTTGACTTTGAAAGAAGTGCCAAACCATAAAACTTTGCCATTCGCTGAATTTTGGCAAAACTATTGCCTGACAGCAAGATAGAGGCAGCTGCTTGTAGGCTGTTCACATAGACTCCTTCCCCAAGTTCATGCGAAGAGCAAAATCTATGTTTGTGACCAGATGAGCAAACAGAATCAATGAATAACGAAGCACAAACAAAACGATAGCTGACTGTTGGTGCATTCATACAACCAGGTGTTTGACAGCGAGCTTGGAATACCTGGAGTAACAACACAAGGGAGCAGACAAATTTGCTTTCCTTGACCATCTCAAATTCGTGTGGGAATTTGTTTATTTCCTCACCCCTACTCAGTTTACGATGAGGCCCATATGTTATGCTGCTGGTACTGGCAATCTCTGGGACTTGTGGTGGGTTTGTTGTTGTTGTTGTTGTTGTTGTTGTTGTTGCTGTTGTTGTTGTTGTTGTTGTTGTTGTTGTTGTTGTTGTTGTTGTTGTTGTTGTTGTTGTTGTTGTTGTTGTTGTTGTTGTTGTTGTTGTTGTTGTTGTTGTTGTTGTTGTTGTTGTTGTTGTTGTTGTTGTTGCTGTTGCTGTTGTTGTTGCTGTTGCTGTTGTTGTTGCTGTTGCTGTTGCTGTTGCTGTTGCTGTTGTTGTTGTTGTTGTTGTTGTTGTTGTTGTTGTTGTTGTTGTTGTTGTTGTTGTTGTTGTTGTTGTTGTTGTTGTTGTTGTTGTTGTTGTTGTTGTTGTTGTTGTTGTTGTTGTCAGATCTTTCTGTTCATCATCAACATCAGACTCAATGGAACTGTTTGCAAAATAAGCAACAGATATATCAATTTACCCAGTATTTCAAACAATTCTCTATGCATATTGTAAAAAGGTTGCATTATAGGCACATTAAGGTGCATCATTGCAGCTTAATGGATTGGAATAAAATATACGTCATACACTATACATGTGTTGGCAAACATATTGTCCGGTGTTAAGAAGATTTCATGGGCATATTTATAGATTTTAATGGTAATTAATAGATTTTATAAAACCTATGGTTTGGTCATTTGACATGAATGGCATACTGCATATGTAAAACACATTTGTAGAGTAAATACGTAGAGTACAAAAGGCAAACAAATAAGCCACCACCACCGGCCTATGGTAGCATACAATACCCATATTTAAAATTCAGACCACTGTATATGAACAAGAAATACCAAAACTCACTAAATGTCCTCTCCAGATATTCCATCATCTGAATTGTCATCCAGATCCATTGTTGGGTCAGTTGAACTATATAATTATATGACAATACAAAAAAAAGTGTAAATAGACTAGAACACCTAAGCTAGATCAGGTACCATGCACAGTATGAGAATGTGCAGTACACAAACAGACAGTGTTGTTTCTAACACAACAAACTGATTACACTTACTAAAAATATAAAATTACTGTTAATGAAATAGCTTAACTAACACATTTATCATATTCTCCCAGTTCTCTATCAGCATTCAGGTCTCCAATGGCTGACTGTGAAAGATCATGTTGTCGACTACAAACAAAAGGGGCATTAAAAAAGCATGTGTCATGTATCAGTAACTGTATTTCAGTTGCCCCCACATGTGCAAATAATTTGATTGTTATATAAAAGCCTTGAACTATACCTGTACTCTTGCTCAGAGCTGTCTGCAGTATCAGTGCTTTCACCTTCATCATCAGTGAATAAGGATGCATTCATTTTTGTGGATGTATTAGTTTGATCAATTATACTATAGAATTGGATGAATAGAAAATAATTAATTATTGAGTATAATTATATACTTTCAAAGCTTATTCCTTGATAAACAAACAATAGAATATTACATAATATATAATACATATATATATATATATATATATGTATATATACCTTTTGTGGGGTGATATATCACACTCCAAATTGCCACTCATTCCCTCATGTTGATCTACTTCCATAGAGTCAGAGTCTGAGATATTTTGTCCTTTGTCAACAACTGGAGATACTGAGGGCAAAATCAGAGGCACACGATTATCTTGCTTACATGGGGTAGAGGTTTCCACGTCGCCTAAATCAATCAATCGCGATTTATTAATTTATTTTGGACCCCATGGCATCACACGTTGAATACTATAAAATATTTATGTAAATTTTTACTGTGCTTGCCTTGCATATTTGACACCATATTTGCGTTCGCGTTCTCTGCTTGCAGTCTATCTTTTCGTTGCCTCGAAACATCAACATCTGACCTAAAGGGATGCGAATCATATTCTCTATAAAAGGTCCAAAACTACTGAAGCAAAATAAAAAATAATGAAACCCTACACACCTTCTGCGGTATTCTAATGACAACAAATGAGCAGCAAATTCACTGTCAGTACTAGAACCGTATCCAGCCTCATTTTTCGCGTCTTTCCACGATTTAAAAATCGTCAACGACAAATAAATTTGTTTATGTTGACGATTCCAAACTAATTGTGCGCTGTTAGAACGTTCGTATTTTCTCTTTCTGCCTGAATTCCTTCGCTTTCCCCCGTGCGTCGCACCAGGTTCGGCTGCCATCTTGGATTAACAAACTTGAAAAAATACAAGTGTAGAATTTCAAGTTTGCGATGCGCAGCAGGGATGCGCACAACGTGATACTGCTCCTTTAAGATAGAAAACGATTCACTTAAAAGTCAAATTGTAATCCTACAGAAAGATTTCAAATCTTTTCAAGAAGCTATGGACAAGAAACTCGCCAAATTGCCGCGTGTTTGCAACGATAAGACCGTCAATCTATCGGATAGCGAGGCAGAAAAAAGCCTTAACTTCCTCGGAAACCAAGTCGACGATATGAGTCGCTTCCGTGAGTTTGCCGAGAAAGAATTCAAACAACTAAATAAACGTCTCGAAGGAGTGGCAAAAAAATCAGATGAACTTTCAGATGCCATAGATCATATTCAAAAGTACAGTTATCAGTACAACGTCAAACTTCTCGGTGTTCCCGAATGGAATGAAAGAGAAACAGCTGCCACGTCGACTGAGTTATGCGTTCGACTATTTAACGGAATGGGTGTAGAAGTAAAAGCCCACAATATTGATATAGCACATCGAGTCCCGCACAGAAATGCATTCGCTACAGGCCCGAAACCCATCGTCTGTAAATTCGTTCGAAGAGTGGTCAAAGATGAAGTTATTCGACAACGAAAAGAAGCGAGTAAAGTAAAATCTGAAGCCTTGGGCCTCTCGTCAGACGCTTCCCTTTGTAATGTTTTGGTCATGGAACATCTTACGCCGAAAGCACAAAATCTTCTCGCCGAAGCTAAACGGTTCTCAAAACAGCATAACTTCAAGTTTTGTTGGGTGAAAAACGCTAAAAATATACCTAAGAAAGAATGAAGAGAGTCGTCATATTTTCATCAACAATTTAAGTGATCTAGAAGGATTAAATGTGTCATAAACAAGATAAGTTCATTTAATGGTGTTAAAAATTTTTAACATGCCCTGTAACATAAATCAAAATTCCCTGACAGTTCTCCCTTTTAATCACCTAGATGATTGTTCTTTTAATATTGCATTGTACGAAATGGCTCATGGTCCACTGCACTTTGATGCGGACCGCCTCGATACCTTATTATTCAATCCAATTGACGAATCTCATTTAGATCACCTAACGCAGAATCTAGATCCGAATTTTAATTTTTCCGCGCTTTCTCCTACCAGCAGTTATATGGTTCAGGAAGAGGTCAACGCAATCCTTGAATCAAAACAAGAAAATGCTAGCTTTTCGCTCCTGCATGTAAATGCTCGTAGTTTGCTCAGTAGTTTTGATGATCTAAAATCTCTTGCAACAAATAGTCGCCAATCTTTCACCGCAATAGGTATCTCTGAAACCTGGCTGAATGATACTACATCAGACAGAGTTAATCTCCCTGGATATAACTTTTTGTCCTGTCATAGAACTGCGAGGTCCGGCGGTGGGGTGGGTTTGTACTTGCAGAATGATCTTGAATACCGAATATGCTCGGAGTGTAACTTTTCAGATCCAAATATGATTGAGTCGTTGTTTGTTGAAATATTCGTACCAAATAGCAAGAACATTGTAGTTGGTGTAGTTTATCGATCACCAAACCAAAATTTATCTTTATTTTTGGATAAGTTTAATGAAATTCTTTCTACCATTTCAAAAAACAACAAGCACTGTTACATAATGGGAGATTATAACATAGATATGTACTGCTTAAACGCACATTCCGCAACTAATGAATTTGTCGAAAATCTGTTTTCCCATATGTACTTGCCTTTAATAAGTATGCCGACGCGCATCACAGCACATTCGGCAACGCTTATTGACAATATTTTTACCAACCATTTGACACAAAATTTATTCAGTGGAATTATTATTAATGACCTGTCAGATCATTTACCGGTCTTTGTCTATGTCTTTACAGAAACTCCTCCCCCTCGCAAAAGTGCTGAAAAGACCATATTTAGGGACTTTAGCGATAGCAATATTACCAAATTTCGTTCACATCTTACTAATGTCAATTGGGAAAATCTCCCTAATCAAGATGTAGACAGTGCTTTCCATGCTTTTCAGTATGAATTTTCTAGATTATATGATCTTAGCTTTCCTTCTAAATCAGTCAGAGCAAAAAACTCGAACAAACCATTAACACCTTGGATGACAAGAGGGCTATTAACCTGTGTTAGGAAAAAGAATAAACTCTATAAAAAGTTCATTATTTCACGAAGTCTTGTCAAAGAAAGACAATACAAGAAATACAAAAACAAGCTTACGCATTTGATTAAGATTGCTAAGAAAACATATTATGAGAATAAATTTGAAACTGCAAAAAACGATCACAAAACAACTTGGAAGCTAATAAACGAAGTAATTAATAAATGTAGAACAAAAACCTTACTGCCTTCCTCGTTTATATCAAATAACACCCTTCTCTCTGATCCAAAAGACATTGCTAACAGGTTTTGCAAATATTTCGCTAACATTGGTCCTGATCTTGCAAGTAAGATTCCTGAGACTTCAAACTCTTTTCTTTCTTTCCTAAATTCAAATGGCGAAGAATCTATTTCACTTCATCCAACAAATGTAATTGAGCTTTTAGAAATCTGTAACTCTTTTAAAACAGCTAAAGCTCCTGGTTATGATAATCTATCCATGTATGTAATCAAAAAATCTATTGACCTAATAGTACAACCTCTTGTTAATATTATAAATCTTTCTTTATCCAAAGGGGTCTTTCCAAGTAAACTAAAGATCGCTAAAATTATACCAATTTTTAAAACTGGAAATCAAAGTTTCTTTACAAACTATAAACCTATATCACTCCTGACAAACTTTTCAAAGTTATTTGAAAAAGTTATGCAAATCAGGTTAACATCATTCATTGAGCAATGTGAAATTTTGTATAGATTTCAGTTTGGTTTTCGCAGTAACCACTCTACTATGCATTCACTTGTTTCTCTAATAAATAACGTTGCCACGGCCATTGATCAGAACCAGATAGCTGCTGGAGTGTTCATTGATCTTTCAAAGGCTTTTGATACTTTAGATCATGAAATATTATTTTACTAAATTACAACATTATGGTATAAGAGGCGTTGCACTACAATGGATCAAGAGCTATTTCTGCAATCGTGAACAATTTGTTCAATATAATGAAACCTGTTCCTCCATGGAAAAATTAAAATGTGGAGTTCCACAAGGTTCTATTTTAGGGCCATTATTTTTTATTTTATATATCAATGATCTACCGAATGCATTAGAACTGTCAAAATCTTATCTTTTTGCTGATGACACTAGTATATATTATTCAAATTCGGATATCAAGCAACTTGAATTTGTTTTGAACAGTGAACTTCGAAAGCTGGATATCTGGATGAAGTCAAATAAATTGTCTGTGAACATCAGTAAAACAAACTATATCATTTTTCGGCCGAGACAAAAGAAAATTAATTTAAATCTAGTTATCCAATATAACAATCAAATGATCACCCAAAAACAATACATAAAATTTTTAGGAGTATATATAGACGAATATTTGTCATGGAAGGAACATATTAATTATATTTGCAATAAAATCGCCAAGTCTGTTGGAATTATTTACCGATCACGATATCTACTGTCATCCGCAACAAGATTATCCTTGTACTACACACTTATATATCCCTATCTTACTTATTGTAATATTGTATGGTCTTCCACTTATGTAACCAACCTCAATAGAATTCTCCTTTTACAAAAACGAGCTGTACGTATTCTTACAAATTCCGAACACCGTGCACACTCTGATCCACTTTTTAAACAACTCAAAATATTGGATATATTTAAGCTAAATACATTTCACATTGGCAAGTTTATGTTTTTATATCATCATTGCATGTTGCCAACATGCTTTGATAATCTGTTTACAATAAACAATCAAATACATGGTTATAACACCAGATCTGCCGGTAACTTTTGATCTCATGCTTGTCGAACTAATATTAAGCAGTTCGCCATCTTATACTCAGGACCGAATATTTGGAATTCTTTACCTACAAATATAACTGCGATAAACACAATCTCGTCTTTCAAGATGCAACTTCGTAATTTTCTGCTTAGCGAATAAGGAACAGCTAACTCTGATCAATATGCTACGACCATGTTTATCGAATATTCAGTAATAATATATAAAATTATTGGAAAATCTATTATATATTTTCGTAAATTTTCTCTCTTATTATAAACTTCATTATGTTTCAATTTCATTATATGTGTCTGTAATTTAATTTCAATTTTATATTATATATGTCTGTAACCCTAAATTATACCGATTAATTAAATATTTAACTTTGAATTTTTGAGATGAGGTGGCCTCTTTACACAAGCTCTAAGCTTCTTGAGGTCTCCTCGCCGACTTTATTTTATTAATATCTTGTAAATAGCTAACAGTCTTTCTTTTGTTTTGGCAAATAAATCAATCAATCAATGCGTAGTCTGCAGAAAGCTCAGAGGAAAACTGATGACACAACATATGGCTGACCTACCACCTGATCGACTAAACACACCGCCACCATTTACAAATGTTGGTTTTGATGTTTTCAGACTCTGGACCATACGTACAAGAAAACTACAAGGAGGAACAGCAAACTCAAAGAGATGGGGTCTGGTATTTACTTGCTTAAACTGTCGAGCCATTCATATCGAGATTTTAGAAACAATGGATACAAGCTCATTCATTTGTGCTCTGAGACGTTTCTTCGCTATTCGGGGACCACTATCAGTGCTAAGATGTGACAGAGGAACAAATTTTGTTGGTCGTAAATCTGAACTGGATGAAGCCATGAAAGGGATGGACCATAGAGAAATTGAAAAATATGTAATCGAACAGAAATGTGAGTGGATATTCAATCCTCACGCATCCATCATTATTTTGGGAGCGGAAAATTGCTACTATTAGACAAGTCCTGAACGGAATGCTCTCGGATCTTGGGCCTGCACAACTCACACACGAGCTGTTAATAACCCTTATGGCTGAAGTAGTGGGAATAGTAAACTCTAGACCAATCGGTACCTTACTGTCAGATGTACATCAACTACAACCTCTATCCCCAAACATGCTACTGACTATGAAAACAAGACCTCTTTCTTCGGCACCCAGTGTTTTCATGTCCGAAGATTTGTATTCTCGCCGACATTGGAGACGAGCCCAATACTTGGCGGATCAGTTCTGGATTCGTTGGAAGAATGAATATCTTCAGAATCAACAGTCGAGAGCTAAATGGAATGAAAGACGGCCCAATCTAACAGTCGGAGACATTGTGATGATGAAAGAGGAAACTCACCGTAACAATTGGTCACTAGCAAGAGTGATAAATACGTTCCAAAGTCAGGATGGTAAAGTGAGGAAAGTGGACGTGATCACTTAGAAGGACGGAGGAAAAAAGAGCTACTTAAGACCGATAAGTAACCAAGTTTTCTTAATGAGTACAAACAATAGTGACAGCATGCTTTAGTTGCAAGGACGTTACCTCGTCATGTCCGTCAGGAGTGTGACGATTGCATGTTTAATTACGTAACACATGATTACTCATGTTTTCAAATAAAACGGACGGACAGCATAATCTAATGTTTATCGAAGGACATATTAAACAGGGTTACTAGCTACATTTATTTTTGGAGTGAGATTACTTGTGCTAAGTTTTTTTATCAGGAGACGGTCGTAGTGAGATTTAAGTGTTTTCTTGTATAATGTGTTGTAAATTGTTCGCTATCTCTCATTTCGTAATCGTAATTTATATTGTTGTGTAATTGTCTTTAGTTTTCACCGACTGGCCAAATAAATATTCGTATAATCGTCTAGTTTGGTTGACACTGCATCCTTCAACTCGGAGGCACGACAAATATTTTATATTTTGAATTTTGTAATATATACTAACTATAGGATAATAATTTAACTGCACGACCACATCAGCAAATGCTGTAAATTTTTTCGTGTTTAAATAAATGCTTTGATTGATTGATTGATTGATCTGCGGAATATAGACCCAATTCATCCGATAAGTATTCGTCTACAACATTCCATCCATCGATGCTTTTGTCAGCTATTTGAATAAATTTTTATGCTTTCTGATTACCTCTTTTCCTTCATCGATCCATCTGCTTCTCTTTCTCACCAAGCTCGTCTTCTAGATGACTTTTGGATGACTTTTGGATTTGTCAGTCACGTCTGGAACACTGGCAACCGATGCCGATGTTTCGGTGACTTCCCAAATAGTCAATATGGTTCACTAGTCCGAAGGTTCACTGGTCCGAAGGTTCACTACGCCGAAGGTTATATACGAGTCAACTGTGTAAGCTACATCTTACTCACAGGACAAATTTCAATGATGATCCGTAACAATCAAATTTCATGTTAGTAGCATCCATAGTCATTGGACATTTAATAAGGCTGCTTTCAAGTTGCACATTTTTTCACCTACATATATACACTCTGAAAAGTTTAAATCTTTCTAAATTTTATACTGGCATAAGTACTATAATTACTTAAAAAATACATTTAAAATCAAACACAAACCTAAATGCGATCCTTTTATTCATTTAATTATTTCTTAAGTGGACAAAGGACTTTCAAGTGGATTTAAATTTTTCTGTGTGTGTATGCAGGTACGAAAAATCCTTAACTGGGAAGCAGCCAAGTTTAACTGCGTCAACACATAATTGCAATTCAACAGCGTATGTTTCAGAATAGTGAACCTTCAGAGTAGTGAACCTTTGGAGTAGTGAACCTTCAGACCAGTAAACGTTCGGACTAATGAACAGTAACTGATGCTTCAACACTTGCCGCCGAAGCCTAGCTATTTGTTGCAATAACATTGGGCGCTTCGCTTTCAGCCATTGCACAATTATCTCACTAGACTGATTCTTCACAAACAGTGTTGATGTTGGTGTTAGTGTTGGGTCGCTAACATGAAAGAACAATAATCTGTAGAGCGAGCCTTATATGCTTGCAAACAAGTAATTACAATTAGCATACTAATTACCTCACACTCCCTCTTTGAACGCTGTCAACTGAAGAAAATATTTTAATTTTCCATTAGTTTATGTTAAGCAAAGCTGAAGAATATATAATAAATTATGCAAATTTCAATAGGTATGTCGTTTAGCCAATAAGTAGGTTTTAACTTGCTTAAAGAAGGAAAACAAAGGTGGATTTTTAGTTATATCTGGGAGATCCTTGCATAAATAAATTGCTCCAAAAGAAATTGTCAATCCTTGATCGAATGTTAATATAATTGAACTATTTATAAAACAATTCTCTTTAAAAATATGTAAACCGTGTGTGTTCGCTGTTTTGCTATGAATATTTAATAAAAAAAAACAACTATGAATTATTCATCCAGCATATTGATGTTCTAGTTATAAATATTGCATATTTACATAAATGTATACATTAAACTATACTTCATATTCATAAGCTATGATTTCACAACTAAAAATATTACAAAAGCACAAAACTTGTAAACATGTATAGTTCATTCTTTGTACTATTTGTAGAAAACAAAATGAAAGTTTTTTATGTTGAAATAAGTCAGTTTTTAGCAACACACAATGGCAATGTATTTTAATATATTATACTACAACAATTTGCAGCACTGTTATGTATGCCCAACATTGAACTTTTTTAAACATATAAATATTATTAACAGCTTTGTATGTCTTGCACTGCCTCTGGCGACGTTAGTTCTTGGCTGTGGTGGTTTTTTTTATTCATTCTCAGATGGAAAAGCATGTTGCTATCCGGATAGTTGGTCTGGACGGAAGGATTTTATGACATTAGAAGTTTGTCAGGTTGCCTTTTGCAACATAGACTTATGGGCAACTTTGGCATGACATTCTAAACAGTTTGTTGACAACTATGTTTGAACTGGATCCTCAGCAAAAACTTCCAGTTCAAAGAAGCAATAGCTAGTGCTACATTATCATCAACTGAAACTATACAGGGGAATACTGCGACTAATGTCATAGAGGCTGTCAATATAATATTTTTGGAATGGGTTTTTTCTCTCTTACTATCCAACATACAATGCCTTGTCACAAATGCCTCCCTCATCCAGTGCAACAACCATAAAATGCCTTCAATGCAGCAGAGAATGACATACCTGCGCCTGTGCATGATCCAAAAACCAACATGGACAGGTTAAGAAATAAGGTGCTTACATACTTTGAAGAGAAGGGTTGTAGATTTCCCAAAAATTCAGGGAAAGGAGCTTCCTCATTCGTATCAAGGTTGTGTGACATTTTATTTTATGTTGATGGTCAATATAGTAAAATAGAGGCTGTAATATACAGAGAAAACTTGATTCCTGCAATTTTTAAACAAAAGTTTACCAGTTTTAATTGTCCTCACCAATCAAAACACAAGAAGAGAACACTTAGTAACCTTTCTGAAAAGAAATTGGAAAGTTATGCCATCCAGATGCGCGAAATAATGCAAGGACAACATTATCTTGATCATGTCATGCCCTGGACAGAGATTAAGGTGCAAATTGTTAGGTATTGATGGTATTGTTGTCAACTTATGTCATCTTCCACTGCAGAAGGATTCATGTCAGGGTTTCTTTGGTGAAACAGATCGTTACTTATTGGAAGAAATTGGTGTTGCCGTCCAAGAACGACGACATGGCCAACAAGCTCTATCAGGCAAAAGCTATAAGTTTAAAAGATCTTCATGAGAGAGTCCCCCCTGGAACCATCATTCCGAGTGTGAAATGGATACCTTACCAGTTCCAGCCTGTATAGCCTGGTTTTCATATTTTGTAATTCATCGCCGAATCAGCTTCCCGATGAGATACGACGGATTGCAATGAGTTACGATTAATGAAAACCGGTAATCGGAGATGTTCCCAGACTATCAGCGACCATTGTAGAAAACAAAAATATTTGTTTTTCCCCGATTGTCACTGATGTTCGCCATGATGTATTGTAAATGAAAACTGAAAACAGATGAAATGCGACAAGAAATTAGAGTCCAGTCTCCAGAAATCATCTCACTTCAAAATGGTGGATGAAGCTGAACCTGAAGTTGCTATACAGAAAATTCAAGAAAGAGAGACCAAGTCATTTTTAAGACAAAGTATTTAGATAAATAATAAAAATAAATAAATAAATTACCTGAAATAGTACTCCCAATCGAAAAGATTAATAAGTTCATTAACTAAACTGTGAAATTGTCCTAATTCCTCTCTTCTTTCAACGATTTTCCTCACCCAGAACCTCTTTCTTTTATATTTTTTCCGTTCCACCAGTTTTCTTTTTTTTTAGCAGTAATCAATGGCATTTTCTTTTTGAGCAATAACCTTCTATTTAAGGCAGGCATCCTGCAAGATTAAAACTGGTGCCAAAAAGTGCAGAAACCATCGGCGCTTGTCAGTGATAATCGTGGATAACCAGTCTCTCATCGTGAAGTTGATTCGGCGATGATTGTTGATGAATTACGACATATGAAAACCAGGCTTAAATCCTTGTGCTAATACAGCCAAGTATTGGATGGAAATCAAAATAATGATTCAGAAAAGACAGGTAAGACTCAGACGGCAGGACATACAAAATCACTGTTAATTTGATCTTTATTGTGGCGGATAAATAATTTTGATTTTGTAATATCATCAGTACCAACATTTGCGGTCAGTGCAACACAACTTTAAGAGCTTTATTACCGCTATAAATATTAAGACCCTTTCAGGTATCTGACACCTATATTTTCACCTATAAGTCCACCTATTACCATACTAATGATGTGGTGTTAATAAAAATAATTTTTGGCCATAAAATGGTTATACGAGGAAAATCTTTTTCAGGTTCGGGTTAATCATGTAGAGAGCCATTATTGTGTGGCAGCCTGGAGGTACTTGCACAAAGATTTGGTTGCATTGATAAGCATGGATGACAAGCATAAGGTAAAAGTGGAAGAACCATCTTAGCCACTGGCTGCTGCTGCGAGGGGAAAAACAAGTCATCGTAGGGCAAAATCAGGTTAAGGCCGTCGGTAATCACGACTTCGCAAAGTGTAGACAACTTTTTGGTGAGTTAGAATTTACAGTACCCTTACAAATTTCAAAAAAGGTCAAATGTTGCTATTAGTAAAAATACCAAGTCATTGGCGGCTTGCATATATTTATCTTCTAGATAGATATCCCAACTTGCATTGATGGAAGTTTCTACAGACGGGATGTCTATATCAGTTTCAAAGACTCTGTTCTGCAACCTTCCTTAAGGCATGCTACTGAACTGAAGGGAATCCTTCAGTCGCGTGGACGTATGTAAGAATCGCAAACAATTAGCTACATATTGTTTAATTGGTATTCCTAATTTATTCAAAATACAATTGAAACATGTTAATGTACATGTGCATTTTAATACTTCTTTCTATTTTAGCAGTCCCACACATTTTGCTCATTTTCATGGATGGTGCACCTGATCACCATGATTGCATTGTTTCTCGAAATGGATCTGGACTGCCCGATAGCCTTACATACTGTTCCAAGTAACTCATGGGAAAACTCTCTCAAGAGGATTACACGGTGGGAAAAAAGACAGCAAATTCGGCCAGGTACAAATAACTTTCTATCGTCAGTTCGGAATATCACGAAACTTCCTCACAAGATAGAATTTGCCATTCCTAAAAATCCTATCGTTTTTGTTTTTCGATTTTGTTACATTTTTGTGGGAAAATGACGTGCCAATTTTGGCGCCAAAAAATTAAACACGAGTTAACAACATGCTAGGAAATTGTTTGAAGAGATTGTGCTATAAGGGTCTCAAAACTGTAAAAAAACATTGAAAATAGAACAAGGCAGTGCGAAGATATGGGCGATTCAAAGTTCCAAAAAAACTATTTACACTGGCCTGTAGGCCAAGTGTCTTAAATCCCTCTTTTTCTGTTTTTTTTTCGTACTCGAGAAATGGAGTTTGTGTTAGCTCATCGCAGGCTCACCTCGGTGTATAGTAATAAGCTTGTATTTATGTACGTAATAGTCGACTCATGCTTGTGGTACATTTTTCGTTTATTAGCCCATACACATGTACGCACACGCACAATTCCAAACTCCAATGGTGACTTTTCACAGAGTGATCAAACTATATTTTACACAGTTTTGTTGAATTTTCAAAGAATTGTGCCGGTTTCCTGTGGACATCCGTTGTGTACTTGTGTTAATTTTTTCCGTCACACTCTGGAGTTTCTTGCCTGTTGAATTAATGTTTTTCTTTTTGTAATAAATTAAACGACTCGAAAACCCCAAAATTTCATAAATTTATACCCAGGAAATTTATACAATATATTGGAATATAAACAAGGACAAACTCTCCTAATTCCTTACGATAGTGTTAGTCAAATGTCGACAATATACCTTTAAATACATTAAAATCTGCGCAGTACTAAGAATTAAGAGAATTCGCGTACCGCTGGGTGCGTACTCCGCAAAATATAATCTGTGCGAAAAGCTTTGTGGTAGCTATACTAAAGATAAAGCGTGCCTTCAAAATACCAACAAGAACTAGGACCATTGTTGTGTGGTTCTCATTTGCTAGACTTGCCACAAGTTGACCTCGAAGAAACTCATTTCGTTCAAGGTCGACTTGTGGCAACTGGCAAGTCTACTCATTTGCCTAATACAATAACATTTAGGTAGACGTGAATTTTAATACAAGTATGGTATCATATTTCATATAACAAACAATGTAAACTTGCCATACATTCTGCCAAACATAACTTCGGCCCCTTTGGACATATCTTTTTCGTAATAATATTATTGGGATTCAAGCTTGTGTCTTGGGATTTTCATCTTTTATCTCAGTATTTACAGAATATTTATATTTTTAGCGCGGCGATCAAAACAATGTGCTGTTTAGGAAAAACCGGAAATCGATTCTGTAGGTCGGCATGATTTGCACGTGCATCAATCGAGCTATTAAACATGCATGCGGGTAAAAACCCGATATTTTGAAAAATTCAAAATAAATATTCCTACTCTGTGCCGTATTCAAACGAAACTTTGTACATGAAAGCGCTTGAATACAAGATGTATTTTACTCACATTGACTCTGAGCAAATTCTGAAGAGTTACTAGGGTGCATTGCCTGTTAATGGGTTAATAAGAGACCAATGTAAGATGTGCTTGTTAACCCATGTACTTAGGGATGGGCGATACCAGGATTTTTGATTTGATACCGATACTTTTAAGATCGGTATCGGCCGATACCTATATTTCAATACCAAAATGAACACAAAATTTCAATATTCGATACTGGAAGTGAGTACTTAAATTGCTAGTATCGCTACTTTTGATACCTGCTGGTCAGCGGAAAAGCATTTTACATTACTGTATGCGACCTCCCAATTTAAGAATGAGTTTGTGAATGGGCTTAAATGATAAACGAGAAGGAACCATTGGGGATAATATAACCGAGAAGTGTCTAGAAGTATAAATTTTTGCATTCCCCCACCAAATGAGACCTGGTCGCATGGCATGAAAAAGGCTAATTGAGCATTGTAAGTAAAGACTGTGAATAGAATTTCTCTTCTAAACAATGGTCAATAGAAAATAATGAATAATGAAAAAAAGCCGCACATGTTTTCAGAATTGTCCGGATGCAAGTCTATGACTTTCATTCCCATTGCCTTAGTTCAAACATATGGTTTATACATATTTAAATGAGATGAATATCTGGTGTTATGACAATGAACATTTCTTGAATATTGGAAGAAATTATCAAATATGTGTGGCAACAAACCTTTGTGTCACACATGAATAAATTTCAAGGCATGTAGGCGATATTCATTTTGAACTGTTAAGATATCAAGCAAATTTAGCAATGTGAGAGCACTTGCAGTATAAACCAAACTAAATACATCACCTAAACTAAAATTTTTCAACCTAAATAAAATAATTCTGTTTCCAACTAGCTACATATCTAGTGCATAGAATTTTAGTTCACTTAATCACAAAATGCATAAGAGCGTTATTTTCAGTTATTCAGTTTTGACTTATCTACCATTTAGGGTTAAACAGGCTTCAAACAACCCACCCCAAATATGTATTTACTCTTTCTAACATTACACAATTTTACTCATAAAGGGAAAAGTATTCAACATTAACAGGTTATAGGTTACTGGCACTTGTACATTGATATGTGGAGGCACTGGACCAGGCCACCAAAATGGTATCAACAGTGAGTGAAACATGCCTTCTGTGATGTGTGTGTATGGCCAGAACAAAGCTGTGTGAATGGTAACATCTGTAAAGAAACTTGTTTCAAGAAATGGCCAAGTATGCAAACATATTAGAATTGACAAGGAAGCTTCAGAGCAGGATTTACCCCGTCATGTTTGATGACCATTTGAAGTACGTTCAAGAAAGGAACTAATTCTTCTCGGAGCAAGAAAAGCTAGCATTTGAGAGGACTGGGAAGCATAAGTTTAACAGACCAGACATGACAGTTGCACAATGTATATGTTAATTGTTTCGAATTGTGTTGGACTTGCTAACAAGTCTTTCCAATACACTTTCAGAGATTGGAAAGGATAACCTTGATAGCTTTCACTTTGAAAGTCTTACCATGACTCATAGTGTGTAGTGCTTTTTTTAAAGCCATGAGGGGCAACCACCATATACCTACCGTAGCAGGATGTGCCTACAAGAGAGCTCGCTTGTGTGAAGGATGACGTGATGCGTATTTCACCATACCCAATTCATTTTACCCTGAGAATCACTATTTCACTATAGTGATGGTGAAATACACCCAGGCCACTATTTCACTGGATATGTGCTGATATACCTGATCTTATTGCCTCTATACACAAACTAATTACGAATTGATACTATAAAGGAAATCATACATGACTCGGTCAATGTTTGATACTATGCTTTGTATGCTTTTTGAAAAACTATTTCTCCCTAGTGATGCAAATTCATCATAATTTGTCCGGTTGTGAGGAACATTACATCATTACACAGTTAAATCATGCACATAAATGTGCAAGCAAACATGTGTTTCTCTCTTAATCTTTCTAACCAGGAACTCTATGCGTGTGATAAATTTTCAGCAATCATAGACACTTGCAATGGCAACCTCAAATTCCATGACGAAAATCAGACATCAGCATGAGAAAACATGGTATTGTCTCCAAAAACGATTGACAGATGATTTCTTCAATTACGCCAGAATCATGTGTGAAAACATCCTAAAGCTAAATTTTATAAAGCACAAAGCCACAATAACTAGTTGACTGTGTATCTATCCACTGCACTAAAATATAGAACAACCTATAATGCTAATCTAACTGTATGACTTGTTCTCAAATAACTACTTGACTATGATCCACTAAAATATAGAGCTACTATACCATGACAATTTGATCTATTAATGCTAATCTAACTGTATGCCTCATTCTCCATATAATGACTTGCCTGTGTATGCCCATATCCACTAAAATATGGAGCTACTGTACCTTTAACACTATGACTATGCCAAGCCACTGTATGCCTCGTAGCTACATTTACCACAATGGGATTTTAATCTATCAATCTGGTTATTAATCAATTGAGAAAAAATATAGATGGATTTATATTAATATATCATATCCATGATGTTTGAAAGACACAGCATAGTATCCGCTGAATTTTTTTAAAGGGCAGGGCAATGATGCGTCCAACTGGCAATGATGCGTCCAACTGCCAATGAGGAGTCCGACTGTCTACAAAAAAAAATTTGCTCGTAACTGCTTCAGAAGAAGGACATCATGTTAGAATGCCAGACTGCCAATGCACCCAACATTAATTTTGGCAATTCAGTATGGGTTAGGATCCTGTACTGCAGGGATGATGACATTGCCACCAGACACAATTTAAGGAGGCCGGAGTCTACTACTTAGCTAGTCACCATGTACTAGCTAGCTATTCTTCTTGGGGATGTTTTGTGTCGAAGCTGACAGTGGCAGCTTCTTCAGAAACAATATGAGCGATAGAGATTCACTATGTAATGTCAAAGGGGATACTTATGACAATATCTCCCTGAAGTCTATCATGGCCAACTCCTGTGGGATTTTGTTTGAAGGCGAAGTTTCTAGTCCCTCCGGAGAACATTCATATATTATGCATTGCTAATGGGATGAGGAAACTGGAGACGAGGAGATGGAAGAAGTGCAAACTCGCAATTTCCGGGTGTCAACCTTTCTGGACGAACAAGTTTCCTTTTCAGCTGTGATACATGTTATGCATTTAAAGTGTCTATGACATGAAAATCTGGAATTGATTTTTTTCAATATAAAACAACCTGGCAAAATTTCATGTTAATTGGTTTGATATTCTTTAAACTAAAACGATTTATCCGCAGAGCTTTTCTCTTGATATCCCAAAAGATCTCAGACCAAAAGCCAGATATTTAAAGCCAGATATTTAAAGCCAGATATTTGAAGACTGCTCGGAAAGTTAAACCTCAGGGAGTATATGTTAATGAAGACCTTGCATTTGATACATTGCAGAAGAGAAAAGCACAGATGCCAGAGTTAATAGAAGCAAAGAGAGCTGGAAAGATAGCAAATTTCATATTGGACAAACCAATCGTCAGAAATAAGCCAGTGGTTGAAAGTAATTTAAGATAAGTAGATACACAGTTTTAATAGCTGTCTTTATGGCTCTTAATGACCTTAACAGTTTGCTATTTCATTGTTTAGATGACAATGAATTTTTGCATGTTATTTTTGAGCAAAAACATGGCCCTGTTCATTACGATTCTGATCATCTAGCACCTTTAAAACTCAATCCTTTATTGACGGATGTATATTGTGATCAACATTTAACAACTACTTACGACTTAGATCCAGATTCAAACTTTAATGCAATATCTGTGATTATTTAATTGAAGAACAATTTAATGATGATAAAAGATAAGATAAACAATAGAGATAATTTTTCATTACACTTAAAAATTAGACGTCTTCAGCTTATTTGGATATATTAACAGAGCTATTGTCGTGTTTGAGTTGGCAATTTTCAGTTATTTCAGTTATTCCCGTGACACGAAGCACCTAGTTGACATTCCAAATTATAATTTTATTCATAAACATTGTACGAGTAGTTATGGGGGTAGATTTGGTTTGTACTTTTCAAAACAGCTACAATTTAAGAATAGGTCTGATTTATGTCTGGAGAGTAACAACAGTGCTGATTCGTTATTTATTAAAATTTGCAATCCAAAGGGCAAAAATATAATTGTAGGTGTTTTGTATAGGCCACCAGGTAGTAGTGTCAATCTTTTTGTTCGAAAATTTGATGACTTGTTAGGAAAAATTTCTAGTGAATATAAAATTTGTTATCTAGCAGGAGATTTTATTCTTAATTTAATAAGTTATCAAAATGGCACTATCACAGTAAGTTTTTAGATCATGCTTTCAAAATTCCTATGATAACCTGCCCAAAAAGAATAACAGCTCATACAGCTACATTTCCAAGATAATTCACAAATGGAAGCCAGGCTAAAGGCGGGGGTTATATGAAATAGAACAGAAATTGTTTAATGAATTGGCGAGATTGCGGTCTGAATTTGCAATTAGTGATGATACATACTAGTCATCCCGCGAGGCAAGCCCTGATCACTGATGCTGACCGACTGAGAAAGGAGAATGTTGTCCTTGAACAAAGGCTTCACTATGTAGAAACAGAGTTTAAAAATTTGAGAGAGGAGACACATGTTTTGAGCGAAGAAAAGAGAAGTCTTGTGAGTGCCTTAAGACTTGTTTCTAATGATTCCGAAGAAACTGAAGCCATTAGTTCAAGAGTCATCACAGATCAGACAACATCTAGTCAACATGCTGTTCATAATGAGCTAACTGAGCATCATGATTTGGTATCGACCACCCGATTCGGCTGTTGACAAATTTAGGCTTTTTGAGACACTAGTTGGTAGGATTGATGTGGAGTGTGTTGAATTTTATATAATGGGTGATATGAATTGTAATGTAGTGGCTTCTCAGCTAAATCATAATTCAAATCGTCTAACTAGTATAGCAGACGTATATGGCCTGCATCAATTTATTTGTGAGCCTACGCGCGTTTCAAATTGTACGTCTTCTTTGATTGATATGACATTTGCTAACAGTCCGGACAGGGTGGTTTGTTCAGGTGTTGCTCATGTCAGCATTAGTGATCATAGCTTGGTATATGTTTATCGTAAACTTACAATTAACCTGGTCAATAGCGGTCACTGCACAGTTGGCTACAGAAATTTTAAAGATTTTGATCAGTACTAAATTTTGTAATGATATTAGTATGCAAAGTTGGGACTGCATAAATACCCATGACGACCCGAATAGTATGTGGTGTGCATGGAAAAACATCTTTTCTACTGTAATTGACAGGCATGCCCCCCTCAGGTCTAAGCGTATTCGAGCTTCAATATCACCTTGGATTGCATCGCATTTAAAACAGCGCATGCATGAACGGGATATTTTGAAGATAAGAGCTTCTCGATCAAATGATCCCAATGACTGGTCTATCTTTAAGAAATGTTGCAATTCTGTAAATTATGAAATTAAGCAAGCTAAAGAGAATTATTATATTAAATGCCTTTAGTGAGAATGCAGGTAACTCACGCAAGACATGGGGTATTATCAATGAGCTAACTGCGAGGAAAACAAAGAATTCGCACATAAAAGAAATCAAATGGTGCAGTATTTCAATTAGTGACCCAAAGGAGTTATCTGAAGCTTTCAATGATCATTTTGCAAGAGTTGGGCCTGAACTTGAAAATGATATCCCATGCACAGCTAATGACCGTTCACACCTTAGTTATTTGACTGGTGTGACGAAAAGTTTAAAATGAAGCCTACTAATTGCTCCACTGTTCTTTCAAAAAACACAGCTGTTGGTTCATGTAAAAACACAGCTGCTGGTTTGGATCACTCGATATCGATTATTCCTGTGGTAGCAAAAGTATTTGAAAGGGTAGTCTATAATCAGACTTTTGCATTTTTAAATGAAAACAATCTATTGTCTTGTCACCAATCAGGGTTCCTGTGCCTTCATTCTACAGTCACTGCATGCTTTACTTGAAACAACTGATGACTGGGTGTATAACATTGACCACGGTAATATTAACACTGTTGTTTTCTTAGACCTCAAGAAAGCGTTCAATACTGTTGACCATGAAATTCTGTTATCTAAGTTAAACACATACGGCATTGATGGCATGGAAAATAATTGGTTTAAATCGTATTTGAATAGCCGAAATCAAAAATGTTTTGTGAATGGTTGCCTTTCACAAAATCGTTTCCTATCATATGGAATCCCACAGGGTACAATTCTAGGGCCTTTATGATTTATTCTTTACATTAATGATTTACCTGTCTTTCTTATACACAACCTCGTATGTACGCTGATGACACAAATTTATCTTCTGCTAGTGATAGCATTGATGTCATTGAACATAACCAATGTTAATTGGTTATAGACAGAGATTAAGAACTTTTGAGAAATCTCCATAATTAGTTATTGATGGTGCCTCATTAAAACGGGTTTGAAATTGTAAATCTCTGGGTGTTACTATTGATGAGAACCTTACCTGGAGCGAACATATCGATCGACTGTGTAAAAAGATTGCCAGCAACATTGGAGCAATAAAATGAACCAGAACACTTTTTCCCCACAGGACGCTGCAATTGATATTCAACTCTCTTCTGGAGCCACATTTTGACTGCAGCACTGTGTGGGGAAATTGTGGTAAAACACTCGGTACTAAGCTTCAAAAATTGCAGAACCGCACCACCCAGGATTGAATTTTTTCTGGCTATGACACTAGTGCTGACAATTTATTCAAAGACCTTGCCTGGAAAAATCTTGAATTACAAAGTCAAATTGGTGAAGCTGCCATGGTTTACAAGTCTCTAAATGGACTTGCTCCAGATGATCTAAGTTCGAGACTTGTTGACCTCAGCAGCATCACCAATTATCAACTTAGAAATACAGAAGCCAGCCCTACTATTCCATGTAAATAGATTCCCAGATGAATTAATGAATGTTAATTGGTTTGAATTAGAAGGAATCAATAATCTGGAAAATGCTTATTTTTGAATAAATTTAATGAAGTTTCTAGCAGTTGTTTTCCATTGAAAAAGTTAAAAAAGAGACATGGTTTGAGTAAGCTGTGGCTTTCACAGGGTATTTTAACATCTATTAAGAAGAAACATAAATTGTATAAAAAGCTCTTAAAGTTTGAAATCCTACACCTCAATCAGAAACATTGTATAAAACGTATAAGAATAAATTGAATCATTGTATAAAAAATCTAAGAGATTGTATTATGAAAGGAGACTAGCAAATTTAGTGTAGGACTTGTATAGATATTTGTATGCTTTTCATTTAGCACAGGTAATCTCAACTGTTTAGGGTAAAATGACCATGGCGGTCAATGGCATATGTGCCAAAACCTGAATCCGGGGCGAAAGTCCTGAAAATGACCCCACCCTGAAAGCGACAGCCTTTCTGATGTGCTCATAGTGTGTTTAGAAGGGTTATGACAATGTTTGCATGCATTTGAAAATTATTTTATTGATAAATTTTTTCACAGAAAAAAATCAGGCTTTTAGCTGTCCAATGACAATACAAATCGAATACAATTTGCCAGTTGGAAACTGAAAACAGAGGTACAAAACTATTGAGTATAAATCACGTTTGGAACTAAAAATTCATGACTTATAAAATTAAATAATTGTTGATAAATGTCGTCACTGCAGCAACAAACACCCAAAACCCTATAAATGTTAATATGAAATACTCTTTGTATTATATAAAAAATATAATATTAATTAATCTCTACATAATCTTACTGTAAGCATAGTACATGCAAGAAAGTTTCTAATTGACAAATTTTGATACATCTCTTTGTTACTTTAGAAGTTGACATATCAATCAAAATTACTTTTCATACAATTAGAAACAGTTGCATAAACAGGCTTACACTAAATACAGGTTAGTATATTAATATTGTGTTCATGAATCATGTATATAAAATTATAACAAAACTATAAATGTTTACTATAAACATAGTAAAGCATTTGCAATATATTATAGTATGGTATATTACTATTAAACGAAACTCAATTGCATGTTTACTTTGGTGTTCAATAACATGTTTTTAACTATTCATACTGCTTACTGCTTGATTTCAAAAATAACAGTGCAGTAGCTGCTGTGTTCTCATCATCAGCCGAGTCAGTGCATTCAGCGTTGTTACTGCATTCAGGGGAGTCAGTGCACAGTTGAAATGATGGCCCATTGTCTGGTGGACTTTCTAATTCATCTTGTTGAAGTTTCAAAGCTAACTTGAAATCAGCTATTTGTTGATAATCTGAAAGCATCACAACATCACTTTCATCAGTGCACAGTTTTTTAGATGGAAATACAATGCTGTACTCCTTTTCGAGAATTCCTTTTTGTTGAAGCATTCTGTGATCTGTATCACGTAGTGCACTAGAGTTTTGCTTTGTGATTGTCGAACTTGATCGCCCTTTGAGCGACGAGTTGATCACGACCGAATGCAATAGACTCGTCACGTTATCACGAGTTGGTAGCATGCCTTTGCAATAAAGCAACGTCTTTATTTAATTTCAACCAATTTCGAAGTCTATTAACTACATATCAATGCGGTTGTTCATCTAAGAGTATATCTTCGATTTTTTTCTGTCAGGAGTTCTGAACTTTTTCGACGGCCATTCTTGCATTCTCGACATTTTTATTTGCTGCAGTTAACTTGCTCTCAAGTTGTGCGATATTCTTCGCTAGGGCTTATGTTTTAGACTTCTGGTGGTTATGCTTCGATAGCATTCCACAGGAAAAGGCTGACTGACAAGGACTAAATCCACATGCTTTTCGAGTGTGACCTAGTTTGAGATGGCAATTTCCGTATGCATTGAGATGTCCTTGGTTCTGGTCGCACGCTTTCTGTAGTTTGAAATCAAAATCTGAGTTCTTTCGTATTACTTGTCAACTCAACAGAATTATTTTGCACTACCTCAGCCTGTTTCTTGGCATATCTTTCTAGTGGTAATACAATGCACGATGATTCTTGTTTACTTGTAGGTGAGGACTCTGGCATTGTGTTTATTATAGAAATCTGAGGATTTGCAATGTTATTGATGTTAGTAGTATTTTGTAAGTTTAGGAATCTCCTACTTTGAAAAACCTCATCTGGCTTACGTTCTTTGCCTGCAGAAACAGACGTATTATTACTAAAGGCGACCGGTGACTCTGCAACAGCAACGTAAACAGAAATTATTTTCATTCCTTCATTCAGGAAAGAAAACATTTGTGACAAAAAATATTTGGTGGAAATGTCAACCTCAGAATTATCATCGTCGACACTTTGTCATTCTAAGCACCACACAGTGTTGTAATGAGTCGAGTCATTGACTCTGACTCGAGTCAACTCGAGTCGCTATTTTCAGCAAATCGACTCGGGTCCAATACGAAAAATGACTCGACTCGAGTCAACAGACCCAAATGACTCGACTCGGACTCGACTTGCTGATTTTGCCGTAAATGACTCGAGTCAACTCAGCTGCAACTTGTACAGAGTAAATTCATCACAATAATTGTGATTGTATTGCTTGGGAAGAACAATGAGCCCTGTAAACAATGAGAACTTTGAAAATTTATCAGAAAATATATGGGATTTGCATAGAAAATATATTCCGGACGGGCATGCCTATATTACATTTCTGTTTTTAGAAACAACGCTAGTGCCACAGTTTTTAAAATTGAGTCTCAAAATTTTTTGTACTTATACTAATTCTGACAGGCTATTTTCATTTGTGGTATTTATGAAGGGCTATATAATTTCAAATTAACTTACAAAGCGTTGTTAATTAAAGTCTATTCTTTGTTAATTCTGACTCCAGTTGCAAGTTTTGCTAGTTGTATGTGCGTACACTCGATCAGCAGGCATGATGAGACATCTCATGTGGTTGTACTTAATATTGACTGGAACTGTGATATTGGCACAGCCTATAGCTGCCCAGATACTGTTATTAAATGACTAAAGTAATTAGTTTAAAACGCAAATTTGATTACTAATTTCCGACTGCAAGCTAGGGTAGCTCAAGTCAAGTCTAGAAATTGACTTGACTCGAGTGAAGCCACTGACTCGACTCGATCAAAAACTGAAATGACTCGACTCGACCTGTAGGTGACTTGTTACAACACTGGCACCACAGCTTCCGAAGAAATTTTCTTCAGATGAGGAACTTCTTTTAGCACCAACCCATGAAATATTTTGAATGTTAATGATAATAAAATCATCATTTGAAATAAAAATCGGGGTCACATGATTTTTGTTATAATATTTGTACTCTACTCTTACTGTAACATTATCCATCGTGTAAACAAGCGCTGAGTTCGCCAATATACCACACCTTCCCGTCACCTTGTGTGTATTTTGGCACCACATTATTAAATTTAGCCTTAGCAATATTCGAAATTTCACTTAACGACACATGCGTTCAACCACTGGAGGTATCTGCATGTCATGACATCATTAAACACTCAACTGCAATCCGCAGTAACAGGCAACAACAAAACTAACATTATGCAAATGTTAGTGTTCAAAGTTGATGGCCTAGAAATATCTGAGTATTTTACTAATATTGGGCTTAATCAAGCTAAACAAATACAATGCTTCCCTGTTTCGCATAAGAATTTTCTTGATTGTTGCTTTCCTAACTCAATCTTTCTAAATCCAGTTGACGAAAGCAAAATGATTCAAATCGCAAAAACATTTGACACTAGTAAAAGCTGCTGGTTATGACAGAATTCTAATGTCTGTCACAAAGAAATCTATTAATTAATCTAATATCTATACCTATAGCTCATATTATGAACTTGTCTATAAATCATGGCATAGTACCAGATAAAATGAAAATTTCCCGTGTTATTCCTGTGTTTATTCTGGCGACTATGGTACATTTACAAATTATATACCAGTTTCTATTCCGAGTTTTGAACGAATTATTTACAACAGTTTAATTAACTATATTGATAAAAATAGAATTCTCTTGTGACAGCCAGTATGGATCCAGAAAGCAGCACTCAACATCTTTAGCCCTGATCAATATTTATATGTAGGTTAAAAGCCAAGGGAGAGGTTTTTGTTGCATGCCATATATGGCATGCAACTTTCATATAGCTCTAAATTTCGTGTCGTTGTGAGCGGTGATGAGCGGTGGTGAGCGTACCGGTCATGTGGCAAATTCGTAAATTACAACCAATATTAATTACCGGGTTTTTCGGACGAGCATTTTCATCACTCATGGCCCATGCACGTTAACTTTTCGTCCAACAGCTTTCGTCAAGGAAAGGCAAAGAAAAATGTTTGATTGTTCGCGGAAAATTTACATATTTGAGCGATATTTACATTAGAAAAATTGAATCGTAATGTAATGCGAAACCACTTGTCGACAAGGAGTTTTAAACGCTTTCGACCTTGACCATGTTTGATTTAATTGTTTATATTACCGTCGTTTGCAACTAATGATGAACAGTCACTCATAAAAACATTGCCTATTCCAACCTCGTTCCCAGGGTTTTTAACGAATATTACACTGGAAGCATGTTGATGTAATTTGATACTTTGCCCACACACCCTCAGGCGCTAAATTTTTTATGAGGCACGTGGCCGGCCGCAGCCAGGGTCTGTCCCAAAGAAAGATTCTGGGTACGAGGTTGTGCCTATTCGCGTGAGAATCTTAAGTTTTCTTATTTTGACATATTAGCTATTTTTCAATAAACATATTGATATTTAACTTATTGAATCAATATTTTAAGTTTTAGGCCAGTTGTACCAAAAGTTATAAGCAGTAGCACATCATAACCAGGGAACAGGGTGTGTCATACAGAAGCCCAATTTCTTGGTTTTTCCTATGATTTTTAAATGATTTTTGCATGATCGTAATTTATCATCAAAATGCTGACGCCATGATCCTGGCTGATGCGCTTTTGGGAGGCATTCACCCCGATAATATTCAAAATGACAGACGTCCAGGGGGAATGCCTCTTCGGCACGCACTGGCTGGGACATGACAGCGGTTACTCTAAATCGACCTTCTGTGTGTCTTTGTTCAGTGCCAGGGAGGTGACTGCTTCTGGTTATGGTACTTGCCGAGTGACAAATCATGACAAATAGTATTCACACAGGAAGCAATGGAGATGATTTCCGTATAGTATTATGAGTCATGAGGTTTGTTTTGATGGCATGCAACATGTACGCACTGCGTACCTATTTTTATTAAACTGTGAAGACCGAGGGCCGAAGGCCCAAGGGTCTTTACAGTTTAATAAAAACCGATATCTGCGGCTTTTAACTTGTTTATATACTCATCAGACAATATTCTTTTGTATTTTGGAGGTTTTCTTCATTAAAAATTCAAGCTATATCCACGATGGCTGGTTGCTATGCAGTTTGCTCCCGGAGTCAAATTGCCCCCGTATATTGGTTTCCAGTTTCCTAGCTGTAAATTATGGCGCGGTTCAAATACTGCGTCTTTGGCGCTCCTGTTTGCGTTTATTTTTCAACGTTTTAAAACAATACTTGCTCAATCTGTACTACATCGAACCGTCTCTTAGCTCGTGTGCACAAATAACCTATACGGTTATTTGAAAACGGTAAAATGTTGGCGTTGTTGTGGCCATGTATTTTCGCCTTTTGAGCGATGAGAATCATGCCGAGAAGGACAAATTGTACTGTCTAGGGGTCTCACAGCATCGCACGTGCATGGCCTACAATCCCCCCTTGAAAACCCTCCTGAATTTGGAGCATTGCCGGAATTATTAGTAGAATAGCTAAGAAAATAGCCTTTATTTAAGCAGAAATAGCCTTTATTTAAGCAGAGATGAGGGAGCCGTTTTCTCGCTATTAAAGACAACATGCCTTGGTAATCTGATATATAGTGGTAGATGTACTATGATCTACGGAAAACCATCATGAAAAACGTTTGGAATTGTAACTAAATGATAAAATTAAGTGTGCGTAAAGACACAAAATCTGTTTCAGAGAAAGCTGCGTATCTTAAGGAATTTAAATCACTAGTATACTGTATGTTACTGTTATTTTATGCAGTTACGGATCTTGCGCAGTATAAGTAATAAACTGTAGTAGGCTGTAGTATACTTCGCAGGTATGATTGCACTGTAGCTAAATCTGCTATATATATTGTCAAATGGAACTATGTGTTTATATATGAATATCTCAAAAATACATCGTACACAAATATAATATGAAAGCATTTTATAATAGAACATATTCAACAAACAAATATTCTTGCGAGAACTATAGTATGGCTAGGTTTTTTGACGCGACTAACCAAAACAGTCAGTATGTTTCTCTGTCCGGCTGTCGATATATTACTTTAAATCGATATATGTTATGTATTAGCCGCATCAGATAATTTCCCCAAAATTACCTGCATATACTGATGAAGAAACACAAGTCTAGGCAAAAAGAGGAACAGTTTGTACATTGGTTTGCGTTCCGTATTATGAAATATAAACTATACGGGAGCAAATATGATATATCGTCTGCGGCGCAGGCTAGAGGTATTCGACGGCAGTTAATAGTTCCAACCAGTTATTTGACAGCTAAATAAAATTATCACAATTGTTCCATTTAAATATGGAAGTTTATAAATCAGTTAAAATATACCAACAAATTTGTTTTATCTGCAAGAAATTTTAAGCCAAATACATGACCTTTCCGATTATAAGGTTAATAAACAACGCCATTTCGCATTCACACCAACACCGCTGGAAAAAACGAACCCCGCGCTTCCGGGAGCAAAATGCATAGCAACCAACCACCGTGATCAATTCAATGAGAGGTCATTGCGGTTGTGGGATGAAATAACTAGGTGTAACATGCGCATTAATACGCTTTAAAATGTGGTTAAGCATGCGCAGTATATAATTTCACGTCCCACAAGCGAAACAGCAGATATTACTGTATAAATTCCCTGCATAAGCAAGCCCGATGGTTGATCTAGCTAGTCCTTGTGCGCCGAATGATAGATACTTTTACCTAATGGTAGAGTTTTGACGGGCTCTGAGGTACACAGCTGTTGTCTCTTTCTCGACTTAGAGACGTGCAGCATTTTCTAGTCGAAAATGTGGGTCTTGAGTTTTCCTGCAAATTCAAGTCCCGAATTCAAGACTCGTGCCAGGTCTTGAATTGAAAATGTAAATCCGGGTAATCGGTTATTATTTTTTCGTAATAACCGGGTAGCAGGTTATTACGGAAAAATAATAACCGGGTAGCAGGTTATTACGGAAAAATAATAACCTGCTACCAGGTTATTATTTTTCCGTAATAACCATCAACCCCGTAATTCCCCCGGAGAAATCAAATGCCACCACCACCTGCTTTTAGATAGAAGGTTATTAAGGAGGAGTTAAAAACCGACAAAATACAAAAGAATATGGTCTGATGAGTTTGTAAGACAAAATATCAACTTCAATTGATAGTAGGGAATATGCTGTTGGGATATTTTTGGATCTTTCAAAAGCTTTTGATAGAGTAAATCATACAATTTTACTGGATAAACTTGAATACTATGGTATTCGGGGGTTATCATTAGACTAAACTAAAAGTTATCTTTCCAAAATGGTGCAATTTGTTCAATATAGTGATGTTTTTCATATTGTATGTTAATTTCTTGTGGTATTCCACAAGGTTCAATTCTTGCCCTTTATTGTTATTGTTTTGTATTGTTTGCTGATGACACCAATATATTTTTTGAGAACACAGATTTTTACAATCTACCGAGTTGTTATCGTAGTTTGTTTCCTAAATGTTTCTGTTACGCTTTCTTGTGATCCGTTTGAGAGATTTGAATGTTTCCTCTGTTCCTTTAACATAATAGTATATATTAGGGCCATTTATACGGAACAAAATAAGACGAGACTTACATAAGACGCGACTTAAGTAAGACGCGAGTTTGTCGTATAAAAGGTACAAAATTCTTATGTAAGACGCGTCTTGGATAAGACGCGTCTTACATAAGAACAGGTCTTTTAGCTGTTCTTATGTAAGTCGCGTCTTAAATAAGAAATTTTGGACAAAAAGTCTAACTACACATGCCAGAAACTTGAAACAACGTAAAAGTATTAGGCTTGCATATTAAAACAAAAACAACCAAAACAACATTATAGCTATAGCAAATAAATAAGACCAAAGCCGTAGAGAACCATTTATGCGATAACTCCGCTTATTTAAGTCGCGTCTTATGTAAGTCGCGACTTATTTTGTTCCGTATAAATGGCCCTAATGATGCTCAAGTTTAGAAAATAAAAGTTCAAGATTTAAGTTAAAGTATCAAATGCTTTAGATAAGTCTAAGAATACTCCAGCAGTGGCTTCATTGTGGTCAATTGCTGATGCTATATTGTTAATCAAGTGAACAAAAGCATGGCTGGTTAAGTGAGCTCTCCGAAATCCAATTTAATTGTGGTAAAGTATATTGAATCGTTCAACAAAGATAACTAAGCGGTTATGCATTATCTTCTCAAACAATTTTGAGAAATTGGTCAAAAGTGATATAGGTCTGTAGTTATTGAACTTCGGGGTCATCCGCTTTGAATACCGGGATTAGTTTAGCTATTTATAATTGGTCTGGAAGTACTCCTTTTCTAAAGGAAAGATTAATTAGATGCAGTAAAGGGTTCGATATATACTCAAAAGAACTCTTAATAATATTCATAGGTATATTGTCGAAACCCGGCGCTTTGCCAGATTTAAACGTCATACACAGGTCTGTTCAAGTTCTGCCAGAGTCACAGGTTTTAACCATAGCATTAGCGCCATAATTCATTGCCGTTTTGTTAAAAAGAAATTGCAAATGTAGCCAGAATCCTGGACAAAACCATCTGCGCCACTCTACTAAAACATTCCATTGCAGCTTTTTACCAGTTAGACAGGAATAATTTGCCCCCCACCACCCCCCAAAACAATGTTGGACATTTTATCCATATTCTACAAATGCAATCAACATTGAATGGTGGGGATAAGGGGAGGTTTTATAAATTTATGATATTATGACATTTTGTCAAATAATTGGAAGTCTCACAGATGTTTTGTCCAGCATTGCAGCTTACAGGTTTTTACTCAATGACATCCACCAGAAAACGAATCGTACACGATTAATTGCAGCGTGTAAACGTAACTTTAGTAAACTCAATTTATTTTACTTTACCTGGAATGATAACACTCCGTCACAGAGGAGATATACACAGAGAGGAAACTGAAACTCTATCGAGTGTACCTCAATTTTCGTGCCACACATTCCACACGCCACACAAAAAATTTCCCAGCCACTGCCCGTCGCTGATTTAAGTGCCCGAAAAAAAAAATGTAGCCCCCCCCCAAAGTTTTACAATACAAACGTCACATTGTTTTGACATTTTTAAGTTGTATTTTTGGTTGGGATTATATCAAATTCGGACCAGAAAAACTATTTATAAAATAATATAAGAAAAAGATATATATATATATAGTATTACTAACCATAATACTTGTACCTAAGCATGTTCGAAAAGATGTACTAATTGAAAGTATTTTATTTGCCAGATGGATACCGATATTGGTAAAATATTTGCAAAATTTGTCTGCGATTTCATTCAGATCAAAAACGATCTTGCCATCAATTTTAGTCAGTACTTGCCAGTCCATCCAAGATCCCCAACATTTATTATTTATTATTTACTTGTAATATTCTTTACCAAGGAGGTCTCGGTCACCAAAAGTGATTTTCATGAGAGCCCTCTAAGCTATACAACATAAATACTTATACTTAATTATACAATAAAGTCTAAGGTCTAAAAAATGTCTAAAGTCTATCAATATAAGTTTGTTCAATATTACAGATAAAAATAGGTGTTCATGTTAAAAAGAACGAGACCAATAATGATTGACAAATTGTGCATATGAATCTGCTCCAATCAGAGTCTTAGGTAGTTTATTGAATTCATCAATAAAGAGGAAATCTGATCTACTTTGACCCCAGTTTGTTCTATATACTGGAATGATAAGATCACTTCCCGATCTAGTGTTATGGTGATGAAGATCAGACCTATGTATTTGATTAAAGTAGTCTAGGACCTGTATATAATTTTGTATGCATTTCATTTAGGACAGATAATCTCAACTGTTTTAGGGCAAGTTGACCATGACGGTCGACATGGTAATGCTGGCCGAACTCCAATCCGGAGCGAAATGTCCGAAACTGACCACACTCAAAAACGACGCTCTCGCCATAGTGCTATCTACCAAACCATAAAAGCTTTGGCTATTCTGAGGTGCTTATATGGTTCAGAGATGGTACTTTTGGGGGTGGTCATTGGTCAGTGTGAAATGCCTAGCATTAATATTTCACAAGAAAATGGCCATGCAATAATCATAGTTAAACGTCAATTTTTGGCTTGCAAATTCAGATAAACAGCAGTGGACTTACATTACCTTTTTCCCTAAGTCTTTTTGATAGAAACATAAATGGTACTTATTTAAATATATTATCACTGGTTTGGTGTAAAATAGTTAATATTTTCTGACCGAAATAATAATTTGAAATGTGCCTACCTCCTGCAAATGGACGTATTTGGCCAAGTTCTCCACTTTACTCCGCTGTTTATCGGCGATCTCGTCGATATCCTACAAAAAATGTAAATCATCTCAGGCATAATGGTATCAAGAACATTTTAAACAAGTTTCAACTTGGTTTCAAGTAGATCATACCTGTTTAACCATCGACAAGGTAAATCCACAACTTTGTCCAAATTCAGCGCCATTTTGTCATCCCATGTCGCTTGTTAACAATTCAGCCTTGTTACTCTTCCATCCAAGCCATTTCCATTCCACTAATAATAAATTTAACCCTTTATAACAGGAGGAAACTAAAAAATCTAAACGAAACATTAGAAATTCGCCATTTTATCACCCTGTAAAATTTCGCTCACGAGTCTTTCAAAACGTTTCGTACAAATATCGCGTGACAAAGTAACAGGGACGTGACAGGAGGGGGTGAATTATTTCACGAAGATAGAAGAAGGCTGCGTGAAATAGACTAAAAGCTAAATACAATCATACAAATGTTTGTTTTATTTCTTGTAGTGACAAATATATACATTTATTATTTATTAATATGAAAAAGTCATGCAAATTAAATGTTGATTGTTGGTTTTACCATACTGTATGGGCTTTCATTTTTCAAGTCTCTACCCCCCCTGCAAGTCCCTGTTGCTAAACCACCCGAGATTTGTATGGAATGTTTTGAAAGACTCGTGAGCGAAATTTTACAGGGTGATAAAATGGCGAATTTCTTATATTTTGTTTAGATTTTTTAGTTTCCTCCTGTTATAAAGGGTTAAATTTATTATTAGTGGAATGGAAATGGCTTGGATGGAAGAGTAATAATGCTGAATTGTTAACAAGCGACATGGGATGACAAAATGGCGCCGAATTTGGACAAAGTTGTGGATTTACCTTGTCGATGGTTAAACAGGTATGATCTACCTGAAACCAAGTTGAAACTTGTTTAAATGTTCTTGATACCATTATGTCTGAGATGATTTACATTTTTTGTAGGATATCGACGAGATCGCCGATAAACAGCGGAGTAAAATGGAGAACTTGGCCAAATACGTCCATTTGCAGGAGGTAGGCACATTTCAAATTATTATTTCGGTCAGAAAATATTAACTATTTTACACCAAACCAGTGATAATATATTTAAATAAGTACCATTTATGTTTCTATCAAAAAGATTTAGGGAAAAAGGTAATGTAAGTCCACTGCTGTTTATCTGAATTTGCAAGCCACAAATTGACGTTTAACTATGATTATTGCATGGCCATTTTCATGTGAAATATTAGCGCTAGGCATTTCACACTTACCAATGACCACCCCCAATAGTACCATCTTTGAACCATGTAAGCACCTCAGAACAGCCAAAGCTTTTATGGTTTGGTAGATAGCAGTATGGCGAAAGCGTCGTTTTTGGGTGTGGTCAGTTTCGGACATTTCGTCCCGGATTGGGGTTCGGGCAGCGTTACCATGTTGACCGTCATGGTCAACTTGCCCTAAAACAGTTGAGATTATCTGTCCTAAATGAAATGCATACAAACTCATATACAGGTCCAAGACTATTTATATTTATTCCGCTCCTAAATCAACTGACGTCACTTTCCAGAATTTGGAAGGTAAATTCTGATTGGTCGACGTAGCGGAATTCAGTTTGGCGCTCGGGTAAGCAGACGGTAGTATTTCGTCGCTTGGCGTAAGAACTACAACGTCTGTGAGCAGGCTACCCAAGGTTGACCACAAGTCGAATTGCTTGGATATTGAGTCTCAAGTTATTTCAGTGAATGATCAAGTGACGTCTTGTCAATTGCTACAATCAAGTTGAGTTTAATCTATGGCTCCATGCACTCAAGTAGAGTCAGTAGTTGAACTTGAATTCAGTCAGGGGATTTGATCAAGTCCAGCATCACACTTTACATAACAGACTGGTACCCTGCTTGCAATCTGTAAAAACAGTAATCAATCAAATCCATCTAGGAAAACGGTCCGAATTTTGCTGCCCTACTCATCATAATTCATAAGTTCCAACTGGAACCAGAAATCAGATAATCAATTGATATCATATGAAGAATTTTTATTTTCTATTTCAAGTTCTTTACCCATTAAGATTCAGGAGCACTCTTTCCCTAAAGAATAAAATTGTCTGGTGTTAGAGTAAAATAAGAAAATAGGCCCTATTTACTGAGCCCCGCAACCCCCACGCACACTCTAAATGGTGATCAGTCGTATGTTTACTAGGCGTACTAACCTTAAAGTTGAAAAGAACCTTGCTCTCACTCTCAGGATGATTTGTGAACCGATTGTTCGCTCCTCAGTTATTTTATACGAATTGTCTCGTCCACTTTTGCTTTGATTTCGCTGTACTTCGTTCAAAACAGACTTTATAGCATTGCAAAGACGTTTTTTGTTTATAATTTATTAAACAGTGTGAAAAATTGTTGAAAATAAACAATTTTTCTTCCATGCAAAATGGTCGCAGCTTCGCTTGCAAGTTTACTACGGAAAAACATGACTGGAAACGAATTACTGATTACAACTCTTATAATTGTTGGGAGCGTTGGTTTAAAATTTTTGGCTTTTTCTCATTGTTTACTTGTTTGACGTGTTGCGTTTGTTGGGTTTGTTGGAGTGTTGGTTTGCTTGACTTGTTCTCATTGTTCACTTGTTTGACGCGTTGGGTTTGTTGTGTTTGTTGTGTTTGTTGGAGCGTTTGGTTTGTTTGACTTGTTCTCATTGTTGACTTGTTTGACGCGTTGGGTTTGTTGTGTTTGTTGTGTTTGTTGGAGCGTTTGGTTTGTTTGACTTGTTCTCATTGTTGACTTGTTTGACGCGTTGGGTTTGTTGGGTTTGTTGTGTTTGTTGGAGCGTTTGGTTTGTTTGACTTGTTCTCATTGTTGACTCGTGTTTAAATATGCATGTTTCTAGTCCCGAAATGCTCTTTTTTGGGGATGAACAAATTCCGCTGACATAAAACGTATTTTGAAACCAGTATGACAACAAAACATCTACAACCTCCAGCGCATGCGCAGTTCAATGCCAATTGTTAATAAACAATTGAATAACGGCACTTCCGTTGGGCTTGTTTGCCCAACAAAACTCCCAACAAAAATAAGGCACCCCTAAAACGCGACGGGTATACACTGAGCTGTATAATACATGGAGGACCTGCTCCTACACGTCGTTCAGTCAACAAAGTGAAGCCAAAAAAATGGCGGATTTTGACGTTTGCTTACGCCATTTCCATGACAACTGGTCCGTAATTCTCACAGAATTGCCACTGACCAACCGCGATCCTGAGCTTCAGACGACGTTTTCACCCCCCTGGTTTTGGCAGTGTTTTTAGTTAAAAACATAATATATTTTTCTCGTATTTTGCTGGTTTTTTTTCAACTTGGAAGGAATTGAAGTGCCGTTTTGCTCCACTTGCTGATGCAACAACATAAAAGGACGAGTAATTCGTTTCACAGGTAAGATTCATGGGATGGATAGTACGAAATTATAAAAATAGTTTGTCAAAAGTCAAAACTCAACATTCTCGTTCACTCATGTCAATATGAACTCACTGAACTGCAAATATTTCAATATTGGACATCAAAGTCATAAAAAACCTTGTAAAATTTGTGGTCATAAGATTTACTGTTTTGTTTTAGCCCTGGCGATGTGTCTTACACAGATTTTGCCGCTGAAAATAATTTCTTAGTTAATACACTTAATATAGACCAGGATTAAGCACAAGGCCAGCTAGAGAGGGGAGCAACGAGGGCAAAATAGCCAGGGCCACTACACTAGATTCACTTGTTATATGACATCAACATATAGTCGTGTACTGTTAACAAGACAACTGTTAATGGCCCGCATACAATAAATTGACTTGTCCGATTTTGCCATATAAACAAAACTCCTGATTTTAATAGTCCTGAAACTGTTAAATTTGATGTTGTGAGCAGTGGCATAACCAGACTGAAACAGAAGTGGGGAAACAATCAATTGTGTCATCAAGAAACTAGTGAGTGGGTCGGTGAGGGAGCTGCCAAAGGCATGAGCTTGTTAGCGGGTCTGGTGGCACGCTTACACAGAAGATTTTAAATCTGAGGCCTCTCAGACTACTCAGAGCCCTGAAATGCAATCCAATTCACTAGCTCAGTAAAAACAATCGGTAAGAATCATTTACCAAAAAAATGATGTACTGGACATGTATTTCCACAACCAAGTGGAATACACAAAGATCAACTACAGCAAGAATATTTTTATTAATTAACCTAACTGTGGATCCTTCCTCTCTCTTGAACAAATTGTTATCTTTGCCTGTCATTGTCTTGACTTTCTTGGAACTAGTTACAGAGAAACTGATTAACTAGTGGATAATGATTCACTATTTCAGTACTATGTAAAAATACTTTAATTAGTACACATGCAGTTTTATGGTGAGAAGAAGTATCCACAATTTTCAATTGATAATAAATGCTGTTTTTGAGGTGGGAAAATGTGTAATAATTGCTGCCGTAGGCAGCACACTATTCTTGACAACTGATTTTGACGTTTGACTCGTGCCAGTTTCCT